>JAZHYW010002103.1:0-169700 GCA_037355805.1 Ixodes ricinus
TGCACCTTTCGTGAGGTGTTGCGTTTCATGCAAGCACCGTACTTTGACGGCGACGAAGGAACGACTAGCTTAAGCAACAATGCGAATCTTCTTTTCGAAGCGTGTGGGTATCTGGAAGTTACCGGGCTCGAACAAACAACACGATTCTTGAGTAATTTGGAACATTCCAGTCATGCAAACCAAACAAAGATAAAAAGGACAAGCGCTGGCGGGTATCACACCTCAACCAGTGGCGTGGGGTTTGAATTAGTCAGCACGCTGCTGACTAATTCATTCATTCATTCTTTACTTTATTGCTAAATTTGTTCTAAAATAACACAAAAACTTGCTTGGATCTATAGCCGTCGAGGCTAGTCCGGAGTCCAATCGTAATATGGGTTTAAAAAGCGGCAGAACACAATAAACTCAAGCAATGCTAGAAAAATTAAAAAAATAAATCCAGGTCTAGAAAATAATGAGCGTAACTGCATTTCATAGTCATGAAAAAATCTTTTTCAGGAGGGCATAAGGTTTTTCCAACTTTATATTTGTTATAAGCTTTCCCGTGTAAATCGGGAGCAGGAAGGAATGAACACCATCGTTCTCAGCGTGCGTGTGCAGGCAGCTCGAGATGCCAGACACTTCTTCTCTTTATTCTCGCGCCACGGATGCATGGCGCCGCTAGCATCATCATCACACTCCTCCCCTTTTTATACGAAGGAACAACAATACTGTCTCAAAACCTAGACGTCAAAGTTCGGGTCACTATAGTCTAAGGCCTGTAACGATCTACGGGCTTTTTTACTCTCGTAGAGCGTAGCTTTTGTGGACTACTCGGAGTCTGGACGGTTGGCAACGTCTGGCATGAAACTTCCTGAGTTCGAGGAGGTCCTCTGTCAGGGTGTACTGTTGTTGGTCCATGATGATCTTCGTTCCCGGAAGATCCGGTTGACCTGTCTCGTTCAGCTGAGGAGTCGGTTGCCCCGTGCTCTCTGTAGGGTGTCACAGGTGGACGACGATGTTCTCGAAGATGGTCACCATGACGGTTCCAACGAGTCCCATCTCTCAGTTCCACTTGCACAGATGATGAACTCGATGGTTGTATAACAACCCCAGGAAGCCATGAAGGCCCTGACCTGAAATTTCTGGCAAACACTTTTTGACCATGCTGAGGTAGAGGGCCTTTGCGTGCTCCTTGGTCACAGCGTAACTTTTGCTTCAGCTGCTTCCAGAGTACTTCACTCCGCATGTCCGGATGTAGGAGGTCTAGGGCTGTCTTTAACTTTCTGCCCATTAGCAGCTCAGCTGGACTATGACCTGTTAGTGAATGCTTTGTAGTTCTGTATGTCAGAAGCATCCTGTCAATCTTGGTCTGAAAATCTCCAGATGACGCTTTCTTCAGCATTCCTTTCACGGTCTGCACGACGCGTTCCGCAGCTCCGTTTGATGCTGGGTGGTAAGGGGGAATCAGCATACGTCGGATCCCATTGCGGCTTAGGAATTCGCTGTACTTGTCGCTTACGAAGGCCGGACCGTTATCCGAAACGACAATATCTGGTAGACCGTGTGTCGAAAAGATGTTCCGAAGGCATTTGATCGTAGCATCAGCAGAGGGTGACGATACCGGTATGACCTCAACCCACTTCGAGTATGCGTCGACCAATACCAGGAAATAACGTCCTTGGAATGGACCACCAAAGTCAACATGTAAGCGGGACCATGGCCGTTCTGGAAAAGGCCACGGGGTTGACTGTACTTTCCGATCGGAACGGTGATGTTCTTGGCATTCACGACAATCTTGAAGCTTTGCCGTGATACTGTGGTCTAGCCCATCCCACCAGACGTGACTTCGTGCAATGGACTTCATCTTCTCCACTCCTGGATGGCTTTCGTGCAGTAATTGAAGTACTTGCTCTTGTAACTTGAGTGGGATGATCACTCTTGATCCCCACAGTAGACAGTCTTCTTGGACGCTGAGTTCTGTCAGCTTTGTTCGAAAAGGCGACCACTGTGGTCCTCCTGGGAGATCGCTACCGGACCACAGTGCCTGTCTCACTCGTGACAACACTGGGTCAGTCGCGGTATGCTGTGCAACGACTGCGGCGGAGAGAACAGCAGGGTACGCCGCTTCCAACATGAGTACATCAGCTGGCCGCGGAAGTTGGAAGTTGTCCACTGGTAACGGTAAGCGACTCAACGCATCGGTGTTACCTATGCTCGGGCCGGGTCGGTAGACCAGCTTGTACTTGTACGCTGCTAGTGTAATTGCCCAACGTATGACTCGAGGTGATCCTCTCTCTGGAATGGCCTTGTCAAGGCCCAGAAGTCCAAGGAGAGGTTTATGGTCAGTGACGGCTTCAAACTGGTTACCCCAAAGGTACTGATGAAACTTCGTCACTCCGAAAACGAGTGCCAAGGCTTCCTTATCAAGCTGACTGTAATTTTGCTCAGCTGGTAGGAGGCTTCTCGAGGCGAAGGCTATGGGACGTTCCTGTCCCCTTGAATCTCGATGGGCAAGAACAGCGCCGAGTCCGTAAGGAGATGCGTCACAGCTGAGGATGATCTCTTTGTTAGGATCAAAGTGTTGAAGTACTGCTGCAGATGTCAAGAGCTCTTTGCTCTTGTGAAAAGACTTCTCCTCTTGTTGCCCCCATCGCCATGATGTATTCGCAGCGAGCAGGTGGTACAACGGTTGAAGTACTGAGGACAAGTTGGGAAGAAAACGCCGGTAATAGTTGACGAGCCCAAGGTAGCTTTGAAGCTGCTTGAGGTCAACTGGTCGAGGCGCATTTAGGACAGCTTCTACCTTGCGTGGCGTTGGCTTCAGTCCTCCGGCTTCAATCACATGCCCAAGGTATTCCACTTCAGGGGCCATAAAAGTGCATTTTTCTAGCTTGAGCTTGAGACCTGCGACCTCTAGACGCTGTAGCACTTGTTCAAGATTTTTTAGGTGGTCTTTGTCATTGAGTCCAGTCACGAGAATATCGTCAAAGTATACGACGACGTGTTGCATATCCTGCAGTAGGTTTTCCATTTCTCTCTGGAAGATTGCAGGAGCCGAGGATACTCCAAATGGTAGTCTGGTATATTGAAAAGTCCTTTTGGAGTGTTGATGGTGACAATCTTCTGACTCTCAGGCTCGAGCTCCACCTGTTGGTATGCGTCCTTCAGGTCCAGTTTGGTAAACTTGACGCCTCCTGAAAGTTTGGCCCACAGATCTTCCAATCTGGGTACCGGGTACTTCTCGAGAATGGTTGCAGGATTTACAGTAACCTTGAAATCACCGCAGATCCGCACTCGGCCGTCACGCTTTAGAACAGGCACGATCGGTGCTGCCCATTCGGATGTTCTCACAGGACAGATAATTCCATCGCGTTGAAGTCGTTGCAGTTCTTGAGCAACCTTGTCCTGTAACGCAAACGGAATCGTGCGAGGCTTGAAGAACTTGGGATGCGCTCCCTCTTGGATGGTGATCTTAGCTTTCACGCCTTTCAGCGTACCTAGTCCGTCGGAAAAAACTTCCTTGTGATTTTTCAGAATTGCTTCCATGCTGGATGCAGCGGTAACTTCTTTCACATCGGCCAAACTTATTCCAAGGGCGTTGATCCAATCTCTTCAAGGAGTGTAGGAGTCTGATCACGTGCGACATACAAAGGAAGCGTTGCTTCTTTGTTTAGAAATCGAACAGGTACGACGACCTTTCCTGAACCTTAGAAAGGTCACCGCGATAGCTTCTTAGGATGACATCAGAAGGTTCACATTGAAGCTCTGGAAATTCTTCTACGAAAGTTCTTTGTCCGATGATGGAGACGCTGGCTCCGGTGTCCACTTCCAGCCGAAGTGGTTTCCCCGCCACTTCCAAAGTAGTAACATATGGAGGTGAAGATATGGAGGATTTCAGTGACCACATGTTGTACGTCACGGGTGGCTGACTCGTGGACGACTGTTCGGAATTGTCAACGGCATAGACAGGACGCTTGTGAGCGTTTTTCTTCTGTCCGGAATTGTTGGATTGGCCTTGCTGCTTCTTTGATTTGCACACACTGGCAAGGTGTCCCGTCTTGTGGCATGCGTTGCACTTTGTTTTCGAGTGCTTGCACACAGACGCATAATGAGGCCCTCCACAACGATAGCAAGTGATGCTCTTCGATGAAGCTTCTTTGGCCACGTTGATAGCTTCGGACGCCACTTGACATTTTCCTTGTTTCATTAGCAAGTTCGAATCGTTCTTCGCAGTTTCCATCGCTAGTAGAAGCTGGATCGCGGACTCGAACGTGAGATTGGGCTCTTCAAGCAACCGTGTCTGCATTGTGGAGTCATTGATGCCGCAGACAAGTCTGTCGCGAAGCATGTCATTCAGGAATGTTCCGTACTCGCAGTGCTCGGTTAGTTTCTTGAGTGCGGCAACGTAGTCGCTCACAGATTCTCCCGTGTGTCGACATCGGCTGTTGAACTTGCAACGGGTGACTACCACTGAGGGTTTTGGGGTGAAGTGGTTGCTGAGAGCGCCAAAAATCTCCTCTATGCTCACTTCGTTAGGAGCCTTGGGGGTCAGAATGCTCCGCAGAATGGAGTACGTTTTAGCACCACAGGACGTCAGAAAAACTGACCTTCTTTTTGCAGTAGGAATGCTGTTGGCCTCGAAGAACAGCGCGGTGCGTTCCATGTACTCTAACCAGTCCGCTGGTTCCCCGTCGAAGACTTCCAGGGTCCCGTACTTCGGCATGGTGGAGCTGAACACGGCTAATACTTGCCGTAAGGAGATAATACAGGTTTTACCCTCGTCGCCAATTTGTTATAAGCTTTCCCGAGTAAATCGGGGGCAGGAAGGAATGAACACCATCGTTCTCAGCGTGCGTGTGCAGGCAGCTCGAGATGCCAGACACTTCTTCTCTTTATTCTCGCGCCACGGATGCATGGCGCCACTAGCATCATCATCACAACATTAGTAGGTATTTCTTTCAAAATTAATAGCACCAAAAATTCAATCAGATTTTTTCCATATGCATTATGGAATGGCGGTAAATTAAACATATAATTCGCTGCAGTCCTGTTTGTCTTCTGGGAGATCCAAATTAGCTCAAAAATAGGACTCAATTAGACTCTATGATTCTGCGAACTGTTTGAGCTATTTTTAATTTGTATACACCGCTGAATGGCAGCACGTTCTGCGATTGAAAAGAGTTCTACTAGGGTTAGTTGTTCTTGAAAATGTTATAAATCGTATCGCCCGTTTTCGTAAGCGAGTTACCGGATCTAAGTATGTAGCGTAAGTTTTACCCCAGGAATCAATACAATAAACCAGCTGATTGTACATGAATGCACAATAGAGTATGCGCAAAATAAATAAAACATAACATTCGTGCGCTTTTAATGATGTATAACAGCCATATGCAATCTTCGAACACATGTGCTTAATTTGGCTCTTCCCGTTCATATCAGAATAAAACAGAACACCAAAATATTTATGACAAGTAACATGTTGTAATTCTGTATAACCTAACTATCTCGCCAGTATTAATTTTCTTCCCTTGCAGTGAATCACTGCGTACTTAGATTTCTTTAGGTTTTATGTAAGTTAATTACTCGTGAAACATGTCAGTACATCAAGTCTATTCATCATTGATTTTATCCCTGAATTCGCCTATCGTATCCCCAACAAAAATCAGTGCTGTATCATCGCCGTACATTAATGCTTCATGAGTATTTTAAAAAGGACGGAAAAGTGAAAAAAAGATGGGCCCAAGCACTGAGCCCCGTGGTACGCCATTAGCACCGTATGGGCTAATGGTAGGCACAACGTTGGAGAAAGAAGACGAGGGGGACGGCACGTGGTGGAACGTTCTGTGAGCATTCGAAAATTAGCTTGGCTTGTAAATAGACGTGTTTTTTTTCTTCCCTTTATCCGCGGAGTCCTGTCTGCTTTACTTTTCCTTCAGCGACCATCAGCTGCCTCCGTCGTCGGGTCCCGGCGCAATCACGAAGAAAGAACATCTTTACTGGCGCAGTCGACAGGATTGCGTCAGCGGACCCCGGCGGCGTGATCTTCACAACGGAATCGGCGGACAGCGACTTGACGCGGCACTGGTGGAGCCTTCTAAAGAGAAGACTGGACCACCGAGCTCCTGGAAGATTGGACCACCGAGCTACTTCGTGGTGGCAGAGCTACTGACCCGATGCCGTCCCACTCCAGCGAGGAACGCCTACGTCTACAGCTCGGACATCATTTTCGTGCCGGACTATTCTGAGGAGCGGGCTGCGTCTGTGATCCAGCGGCAGTCGTTGACCTTACGGTAAGGTGATTCTTTGACGTGTGCCCGCCATGGATACAGACAGCACAGAGCGGCAGATGCCGGTTCTAACGCCAGAGCAGAATAGGGGTCGGAATAGGGATGTTGACGGGCCAGGTGAATCGTCACCTTCGAGTGGATTAGTGGCAAACTCGCAGACACAAGGGGAGGGGAACGGAGGATTCCGATCAGACAGCTTAATCGAAAAGGAGATAGAACTAGTGAGGGAAAAAGAGCGGCTAATACGTCTCGAGCTAGAACTAGAACATCTACGCTCAGAAAATCGAACGCGAGCCAGTGGAGGCGGCATGGAGTTCAAACTCCGAAATGAAGTTTTAAGCTTTTCCAGATTGATGAAGGCAGTACTGACTCCCATGCCGTCGTCCGATACGTTAGTACCAAACTGGTTTCACACCGTGGAGAATGTTTTCGAGAGGTATATGGTCCCTGAGCGGCTTAGAGGATATCTTGTACGACCTTATTTCACGGAGAGCATGCGTGCACTAGTGAATAGGCTGAACGTGGGTGAGAGAAGTGGGTATGGTGCGGTCAAAGAACGGGTCTTGTTAGAGCTCGGACTGTCGCGAGCTGAGGTCTGGAGGCCCTTTATTGAAACCACCACTTCTCTCAAGGAAAAACACAAGAACCCAAGGCAGGGCATCATACCTGAAAACTCTCCGTCTCGGTGTTTTAAATGCAAGGAATGGGGGCACCTTTCCCGCGAATGTCCTCGGAAGAAGACACCAGACGAAGAACTTCTGTTTCACAAGAAAAGAGTAGACGCCAAGAATGTCAATGTGGAAGAAAACTCCAGCCGTGAGCCCGACAAGGTGACGACCGATGTGTTCAAGACCGACGGTAACAACTTGGACCACCAAGGTCAGAAGAGGCCGGACCCATCGGTCCGCGAGGCGCCTCAGATTCTGTTACAGGCCGACGACACGAGGCGGTCGTCGAAGAACAATCGCAGCTGCGTGTCTGTGCAGGCGGACGTTGACGACAGAAATGAGCTGAATGTCTCGCGTGCCTGGAGGACGTCCCAGCGAGCCGAGGATGACCAGGACAAGCAGGTGAACGTCGAAGACGAAAGGCCGTACACTTTGCCTGGGCGGCCGGCGTTCCGGCGATCTGAGGACGACCCATGTGTGAACTTCGACAACGTCGAAGCCGGTCCCGACATCTTACCTGGGTTGCGCAAGTTCCGGCAAGCCAATGACGACCACGTTGAGAACATGGGCGTCGGTTACAAGGAAGAACCGAGAGTATCTCCTGGGAGGCGGACGTTCCGGCAAGCCGAGGACGACGACGGCGAGAACGTGGACGACGCCGAAGGACTGAACTTATCGCCTGGGCGGCAGGCGTTTGGGCGAGCGGAGGATGACGACAGCGAGAACGTGGACGACGCTGAAGGACCGAACTTATCGCCTGGGCGGCAGGCGTTTCGGCAAGCGGAGGATGACCACGACGAGAACGCGAACGTCGACGACGAGAAAGAACCAAATACCTTGCTTTGGTGGCAGACGTTCTGGCAAGCTGATGACGACCATGGCAAGGGCGTGGGTGTCGACAAGAAGTCGGACATCTTGTTAGGGCGGCTAACGTCCCAGCGGGCCGGTGAAGATGTCAGGGAACGCGGTGACAGCTACGGGGACGCCGTCTTCGAGATGAAGTCGTCCCAGAATATAGCTAGGGACGCCGATGAAGACTGGACCACCTGCCAGCCGGCCACGTGTGAGAGAGCTGGGAGTGCAGAAGACGTCGACAACGGCGACCGCCTGCGAGGCCCATTCCTGATTCGTAAACCAGGAAAGAGTATAAACTGTCGTCGCTCTTGCGCGGGGAAATTCCGGAACCAGCTGTACACCGTCCGATTCAAGCCCCGTCGAAATCTGGATGGCTTGAATAACCTGACGGCAAAGAGACCGAGGCTAGGAGGCTAGATGATGCGCTAGTCTAGGCGCGAGATTTGTCACTGCTTTGAAGCCTTGGCGGGCACAGTAAGAATCACTTTACTAGCGAGTGATTGGCATATTGGTGTAAATTTTTTTATAGTTTGGATTCTTACGGGTTGAGTCACAAACTCTGCGCAAGGTGTGACTGATATGCGTACGCGTTTAAGTTTAGTTGTTATATATTATTTTTGACATTTCGGGTCTAAAAAATATACTTAGTCGGGAGGTGTGAGAATCGGCCCCGCCATCGCCGCGAATGGACGCGGAACGGGACTGAGTTTCGTTTTCTTTTCTATGCGTGTTTGCCTTTGCACGTGTGCACCTGTGTCGGGGTGGACTGGCGGCGCTCGTGCGGGCTGGCGCAGGGGACGTTGGAGAAAGAAGACGAGGGGGACGGCACGTGGTGGAACGTTCTGAGGCATTCGAAAAGTAGCTTGGCTTGTAAATAGACGTGTTTTTTTTCTTCCTTTATCCGCGGAGTCCTGTCTGCTTTACTTTTCCTTCAGCGACCATCAGCTGCCTCCGTCGTTGGGTCCCGGCGCAATCACGAAGAAAGAACATCTTTACTGTATGGGCAGTAGAGCCAAATTCATGTATAACAACGCACTGTTTCCGGTTAGAAAGATAGCTATTAAACAGCTCCTACGTTTTCCCCCGAAATTTATACTGATGAAGTTTATAAATCAGGATACTATGATTAACTTTGTGAAATGCATTTTTTATATCTAAATATATAACAACGGCAATCGTACTTTCATGGAGAACTCTTTTGAAATGTTGAGTTAGAACAAAAACAACTGAGGACGTGGATCTATTTCGTCTGAATCCGTGCTGATTGTGGAAAATATATGGGTATTTAGTTATGAAGTCCTTTATGCGTTTGCGTATCTATTTTTTTTTTCAAAATCTGTTTTTGTTATGTTTAAAACTAAAATTGGTCTATAGCTAGACGGTGCAGAATAATTTTCATTTTTAAAAATAGGTACTACTTTAGCTATCTTCAGCTCGTTAGGACATATACTTCTTTCTAACGTGTGATTAAGCAGATGTAAAAGATAAATGCCTAAGTAGCACTATTATATTTTAATAGTTTAATAGGAATTGTATCTATTCCTCCGGCTTTACCTATTCTAAGATTCCCAACTACTGATATTATGTCATTAATTTAAATTTCTTGGATCAGAAAGCTATTTGTAGTCAGTGTCAATGACTGCTAAGGATCAGGAACGTATGGCAACTGAGCTGCTAGGAGTGGCCCTAGATTAGTAAAAAATCATTAAAGGTGTCTACCATGTTCTGTTCGATTAAGTCAGGCAATACATGTTTATTTGTAGGAAGGGCCATTAGCATCAATGAGCATGTCCCAATCTTTTTAATATTTCAATCCGCTTGTCTAGTTTAAGTTTCGTATTATTGTTTCTGTCTTTTTCTAAAACTTGAAACTGATCTGTTCCTGAAATGTTTAAATTGGCTTTAATATTATTTATTTTTTGTGTTGTGTCCATTTATGTTACCATTTATCTTTTTCCTTTAGTACCCTTAACATTTGGCTTGTCATCCAAGGGCAAACCGGTACATTGTATTTATTAGACGCCTTTTATACAGCCCTCAACGTTATGGCGCTTTTGAAACTAGACATGAAGTTGTAGTATTCGATGTGAACGTTTTGATTATAAGTGGAGTATATATCTAGTCGTTCTAATACCCTGCGAAGCTGCGCATCATCTATTTTAGTGCGCTGTTCAGGACGACAATATTTTCTTTTGCGAATGTTATTTTTTTGTAAAACAATAAAATGGCCAAGTGGTCAGCTGTCAAGCTTGGGTAAACACAAGCATCAACATACGTATCATATTCTAAAGAGTATGATCAATTAATGTAATGGAGATACTAGTATTGCGAGTAGATTCAGTAATAAAGTTACGTAAGTTGAAAGATTCTAAAAGCAGCGTATAGCTATTATGTGTATCACTAGCGAGATCAATATTAAAGTCTCCCACATATACAGTGCGATCGTCATATCCATTCGACAATGCCGTAAGTACTGCCTCGAATTTTACAGGAACGGAGTTTACTAACGAGCTTGGAGGTCGGTTCACTACACCGATTATTACGCCTCAATCGAGGTTTATAAAAAGTGCTTCAATGACATAATCACTAATAGTGGCAGGCGATAAGACATGGAAAATAATATTTTCTTTTGCAAAAAACGCGACGCCTCCACCTCTCGTATATGTATCACGTGGAAGAGATGACAAATTGTAGCCATGCGTAGCAATAGTTTCATTGTTTTTTAACCAAGTTGCACCTACTGCGATTCCAGCAAAACCAGACACATTCTGGGAAACATGCCCAACTAAAGAGTAAAAGCTTTTCTCACAAACTATGTTCATTGCAATAGAAAATCGAAAGCTTATCTTCGTTCTGTATTAGTTGTTTAACATGCTGAAAAGTCAGACATGTTAAACGTAGCAACACAATTCTTTGCATCAGGTTCAGAACAGTTACACCAGCCTCATCAAATTCCCTTCACTCGTAATGTGCAAGACAGGCGAGCTCTCAGTCTCCCGCATTACTATCATGCCCTGTGACTCCCAAACATATTTCCAGTTTTTCTCTGGCTTTTCCTGGCGAGTTTTGTTTCGTAATATCTTGTTTTCGACACAAAGATGTTCATTTATATAAAGTGGATTATTAGCCTGAAATGCAAGGTGGGTGGTGTTTAACCTCGTCTTCTTAGCCGCTGATAGCAGCCTGTCACGCACACTTACGAGAGGCGAACTTTACCACAACATTGGGTTTCACTTTGTCTCTCGACTGTACCCGATGTACAACGTCGATGTTACTCTCTAAAACCTGAATTCCAAGACATGTAGCAATTGTCCTCAAAGATTTCGTCAGGTAATCGTTTGCAACAACTGGAAGCCCTTTGATTTCGACATTAATGTTCCTACTGTATTGTTTTATTTCTACTATTTCACTCTTTCCTTCACTGAGCTGTCTGCCGAGCTTTTGGTTTTTCTGGAGTAGACGAAACTATTGTTTTCTTGTTTTTTTGTTTTTACTTCCGTTAGCTCTTGACGAAAGCCCACAACATCCTGCTTATCTTGCTCAACATCCGCATTCAGTAATGTGAAAGATTCTCGTGTAGCTCGGCATGGATTTCAGTGTTCGAATTGATACCTTTGCGGCATCTTTTTTTGTCTTTCGCAAATGCCTCTAGCTGAACTACTAGGTCGCTTAGAACTCTGACGATTTCATTTATGCTATTGGGTGGCTTCTCTCCCATAGCCTTTTCGTCATCACTCAGGTTTCCTGGATTTGAATCCACACGCAGTAAAAATGGCTGTTTTGCGCCGCACTATCTTACCTAAACAAGGCGAAACGCGGCGTCAACAGATGACACTTCTGGCAGTAACAGTGCAGCAAAATACAGAGTTTTAAGGACCTAGAAGGGTAAACAACCAAAATGTAAAAATGCAGAGACGGTTATCGAACGTCCGTACGCTGTCGCTGTCCACCACCAAGGTGATCGTAACACCCGCAGACACCGCTCACTCGGAGCGAGTTATTAGAAGTTCCATAGTTATGAACAGCCTGTGTAGATGGCAGTCCTGGCGTTGCAGTTTCGATATGTGGTGAAAGGCGCACCGTCGGGTCCATGGATGTTGCCTCTGGAAACGTAGCAATGCCGCGCGGCGAACCTTCCCCGAAGACGACTTAAGGGTCACCAGCTGAAAAAATGCAGAGAAGGGTATCGAACGTCCGTACGCTGCCGCTGCCCCACCAAAGTATTCGCTATTCGCACGAAGCACTATTTCATGAGGCGTCAGTTGACGTCACATGATGCCTATTTCAAAGCTATATCTAGCAGAAAATCCACAGATAGACGGACGGACGGACGAACGGACAAAAGTTTGTGATTGGGAGGGCAGCATCAAAAAGTATTACAGGCTTCGTGATATCTGTGAAAAGCATTGATTTTGCTGATTGACGTGGACTTCACTGTTCTCTTCTTTTTCAGAGGTCGGGAAAAGTGAAATGACGTTCATCGAATCCAGCTTTCGGGAAACCGGTATGTTTGAATACTGATAGAAAATCGGAAAAAATATGCAGAACTGTCCTCGACTTTAGGATGAGTTCAAAAATATTGTTTTATCTGTTTACAGGCATGGTGTAAGTTACTGATATTTCGTTCTATTTCGGAATCACGTTAGCGCTCACTCTTCTTCACATGGACTTGGGAATTTGAACATTGCGCGTATTTAGACCGTTTGCATGTGTTGACCCAACATTTCCTCAACATGTAGTCTATGTTATGGATATCTATATTAATGGAGTTCGTACTGGTAATATAAGGCAGTATTGCAATTCGAAAGGCGAGCCACCTATTCATTATGGGTAATGCCTGAATACTCAAACTCAACTCCCATTATGCTGACAATTTCAAGTTAAAATCAAGGTTGAAATATCGATTGGGTATTATACGAGGCTCGCTTCTAATTAAAGTGTTATTGATAACTATAGAAATATAAACCTAATTGGGTATTTCAGTGATTTATACATACCAGAGTCTAACTTCTTATATATTTACTGGCGTAATGGAGATGATTGGTAATTTAGAAGGTTTACCACTAATGCTAGCATTATGTATGCAAGATCACGTAATAGAAATCGTAAGATCACACGCCCGTAAGGTTCCCGTCTGGTCACATTGTACTATATATACAGGTGAGAACATCCAGCATGGAGGACACTCCGTCGCGGTCAACCAGACATAGTCAAGTTGGCACGCGTCCGAGTAGCGTCCGCCGACGGCACCTCCGCCGTCCAGAACATAGAATCCCTATAATGTACCCTGGAAGTTCAGCTAATGCTAATGTCTGTAATTTCCGCTTTCAATTGGAGCAAACAACAACCAGTCTACTCTTGCTCTGCATTGTGCATTCCTATGGGAAGACGCATGTTGGTCTTGACTCTTCGCCTGAGAGTAAGGGGAATTACATTTGTCACCTGGGCCTCAGCGAATATTAGGTAACTTCATTAGCGTTAGACATACATCATTGCTGCTAATAACACTTTGTTGTTTCCCAGCAGAGATCGATGTTTAATTTCCCAACCTTTCGAGCCCAGTCCGATTTTCCTTAGAACGTATAAAAGACAAGCGTCCAATCTAAAAAACAAAAATCATTTGAAAGAAATGTAGAGCTTGTTCAAGGAACTCCAGGACCGCGCTAATATTGGTAGTTTGAGACATTTATATGCGACAAAATTGGCCCTCACTTATGAACCGTGAGAATGACTCGCAATTTAAGATATGGTTCTCATTTTAATATTATGCTGAATGTTGCATTCATCATAATAAAGAAACCTCTGATAGCCCGATACGGGCGACAAGAGGTTTTGGCTTTGCCCCATACTAAAAGTTTTCGATCGTACATTGTGCAGATATGAGTAAACGCTTTGCTTACTAGACTCACCCTTTTTTGATTGTCTGTAGGCAGAGGCAGGTACTGCCCCGGTGTTAGTGCCGAGTACTTGACGTCTTTTGCTATTTTGCTATTATATTTATCGATCTGGCATGTGAAACCTGCATAAAGGCACCGATGCCGTGTTTCCAATGAATTACATGCACGAAACCAAGCTATGTCCGCTTTTATTGACATCTATTTCAAAGGAAAAGCTCCGTAACTGACAAGTATATTGGTTTACGTGGCTCAGCAATGTACCACGCTATCTTAAATGCATTGAACATTTTTTTTCATATTTTCTCTTATAATCAAGCGGTGTAAAAATAATGCACTCACTCTTTGCCATGGCGATGAATTATCGAAAGTGACTTTCATACGGCTGCCGACTGCGTCAAAGACCGCTCACTAGCGCCATAAATTCCCCTAGCATACATTATATTACGTGTGTGTCGAGACCATAAATATATTATATTGTACGCTAGAGGCTCATCTGAGGCTAGTGTTTATGCGACTTTCGTGACGTAAATTGTAGCAAATGGAAGCAGTCACAACACCAGCCTACTTTTGCTGTGCTCGTGTGCATTCTCATGGAAAAACGCGAATGTATTTTGTCTCTTTGACGGATAACAACATAGCACACTTCTGGTATTTATGTCTTACCGACTAGTATGTACCTTCATTACATTTCTAAGGTGAATTTGTTTATTTAGCGCACTTTTCACGATCGGCGAACGATGTATAACTTCGCTATATTTCAGACCCAAACCTGTGTTCCACAGCAAATGTGTAAAAACAAGCGACAATTCTAAGCAAAATAACAAGCGAAATGAATATAAGGTGTGTTCAAGTTTCACCAGCATTCCGCTGACGCTTACAGTACATTGGTAATATGCCAGTCTTGTCGCTTTTTGATAATAATAGTCTTGCATCTTCACGAGAGGTTAAAAACATATAAAAACGTAGAAAATAAAGTTCGTGGGCTTTGAAAAGTGACTCTTCTTTAATATTTTTCCTTGCGGGCAGCCTTTATCACGCACGTTTTCAAAAAAATTTCGAGCATGGTGGTGATTGTTTAAACGTAAAACGAACATATTCGCAAAGACCATAAATAATAAAACAGTACTTATTGAGATACGTAATATATGACGTGGCGTACAGATTATTTTCTTCGTAAATGCACGGTTCTTACCATCAAGTGTTATTGCGTAGCTCTTGCCGTCTCTCTTGGTTTTCCAAATGTCCTTTGTTCGTTTGGCACATATATCTGTCATGCTGAAAATCGCCGACGTCGTGTTCGCGCAAACCCTGGCCGACAGAGCATATAAACACATATACGAGGCGTTTTAGCAACGTTTTTAGTGCAATGAGTTTGAAAACGAAACCGCCATAACCGACCAATTTTTTTCTTTTGCCTGATTGAGAAATGTTCCGACCTACCTAGTACGTCCGAATTATTCGGAATATTTGCTTTTATGATCCAAAGCAGAGAAAAAACGCTCTAATTTTTTTCCATGGAAATGCATTAGAGGAAGTAAATCTGCAGCGGTTGCTGTCTGCTTCAGTTTCCGTCATCGCACTAGCGCTAGTTGAACCACTAGCGTACGTGATATTAACTCTATGGTTCGATCTTGTGTAAAACACGCAGCACTAGACTTACACGTTCATGTTTTCTTTGTGATTTAGAACATTGTTAAGCGAGTTGAATTATTTATTTACCATGTACTCGTGCATTAATCTTTTCATTCGTTTATTTGGAAAGGCTGCTGTTAGCGGGTACGGCTGTAGGCAATGGTATTTCTCCCCTCGCATCAGTTCAGTCGTTTCGCCGCCGAACCTGCCCAAACCACGAACACGATCATATGGAGATGCTTTAAGAAAGGGTTAATATAGTGTTTAATTATCCACTAATAAATATGTTATACTTGATTCAGAATCCAAATGCTCCTTCTTTCTTAACAAATGGTCAAACAGAGGTGTTGGCGCTGCATTATAAATATAACACTTTATCTGACAGTAGACTAAAGAGGGATGAAGCACAGTCTATCGTAGAAGGTTTACCGCAGTGCTAATTGATGTACACATTAGCTTTAGATATGAATTGTAATTTCTAGAGTGGTCTGCTACAAATACGAGGTCAGTTTCTTTTTCTTCTAGGAACAAAAAGAAGATAATAGCCATTATGTTGTGCCTCTTGTTTTTAGTAATATCTGGCGGTTTTATTTACCTTCTTCTGTTTTCCGGTAAGTGCGCTTCGAATGAGTTATTTTCAAAACCCTCATACGTGTAACTAATTAGAGAGAAAGCGGCACTTCGCGCTCAAGCCGTTTCGCCAATTTAAGTTCCGTCTTCTGACAAAGCTTTGATTGTCGGTTCTGGTGTGTTCTAGAGTCACTGAATAAAAATAAAATTGAGAGTAATGACGCCTTTAGGCGTATCGGTTCTTCAGATCTTAATTTGCCGCTATTTTACATTTGACATAAAATCGCCGATTACGCTATTTCGTCCTCTGGAAATGTTAAACCAGTCCGCGGCAGAGGAAACCATTTAGCCAGAGCTTCCTGAGAGAGTCGAAACCCTGATTCTTAACAACGGCCAGTATCGACCCCTCTGCAACAGAATGGCATCGACCAAAAGTATATCGGAGAACCGGAAGCTTATAGTGCAAGCGTAACTTTTTCAGTGGCTTTGTGCTCGGCGTATTTTGTGGTGTTCATGTTAGCACTTTTATGTGGCGATTCTAAAATGTTTATGAGAACGCACAACGCATGCGCGCTTTTCCTCTATAATGCTTGCAATTCTCAAATGCTTTAAAACAAAAAAAAACTACACATTTTGCTTGAGTCTGAGTGCTGAGTGCGGCAATGCAACGCCAGCTCATTGTGCAGCGTTTGAATGCTCCAACTATACTACGCAGAGACTCGCAGCTCCGCCCATAGGGCACGGTCGCTGGCTTCCGCAGTGCATTGGTTGTGCGTGCCTGAATGTTCATATTTGTGTTAGCAATTGGCAGAGAGCTGCCGCTGAAGTTGGAGTTTCCAAGGTCAGCTCAAGGGTGGGCAGAGCATGGTGCAAAACATATCTCCAAACGCAGTTGTAAATTCTACAGAAAGTTCCACACACCTTCAGATTTTTAATTTATGTCAATATCTCATAAATAGCATAGCCTATCGAATGCCAAGAACACGCAGGGGCATCGTATAATTTCCCTGCAGTGCAGTCCACCGAACAGAGGAAAATAACTGTGCACCTTCTCCAATACACGTGCGTTGCAAGCAAAGGCATGAGGACGAGCGCGTGACTTTAAAATGACCTCTAATGCACGAGTGCTGGTAATAAAAACAAATCATTTTGCTGAGCTAGGCTCTCGCGCCTGTGTCTTTGAATTCACCGTAGACATTTGTGAGATGAAGTAAAAGCGAGGCACCATGCACACAACTTCGGTCCCCTACTTAGAATGGCGTTTGAAAACCGTTTGAGTGCGTTTATTGAGTGGTGTGTGTGCACATCTGTTCTTCGTTTGAGGAGTGAAATCCAATGGACCGATCTCAAACGCGTTTCACAACGCCACCGCTGCCGCCATCCATCGAGGGAACTTTGGTCTTTCTGCACGTGCGACAAACACGCTGGAGCTCTGCGCGTGTAGAGCACGGTACGTCACGAGCCCTTCCGTGCACCGTCGTCTGCCTCCTGTGAACTATGGTCTAGGCGGCGCCACGCATGCTCCGAACGCTTAGTGAGATCAGTCTATTCGAGGATTAGCTTAGCACACGACATAAGAAGCAGGGATGTCCTGGTTTCTTGCAGTCGCAACGCAGTCAAACAACCCCAAATGCTCTCAAACCCAACTGTGAGACGGCGCCTTTACAAACGATACCGATTTAAAGTGATTCTGAACCAAACATTTCAGTGCCTATAATAAGTCGCGGACGATCGTTTAGGAGCCAGCAGTTGCCGGTGTGCGCGAGCAGATGCAACGAAATCGGCGTCATAATACCCCGTTTACGCTCAAGATAAAAGTGAAAGGTGCGGCTTCATAAAAAAAGAAGAATAAGGACAAGCTTTTCATCTCGCCAGTGGGCTTTGGTGTGAAAGGTAAGCAATTAATTGATCTAACAAGCACGTAGCTTTCACTTATGGAGTTGAAAGGCCTTAGTTCAATCTACTTTGGCTCGAAGCCCATACATTTAACATTCATCTTAAGCGCGAAGTGGGTACTATGATGTCAATTTCGGTGAGTGTGCACCCGCAAACCGGCGATTGCTGGCTCGTGTAAAGAACGTGCGCCACTTATTATGCATACTAAACTGTATAATTCAGTATCCCTTTAAGGCTGACGCAAACTGCCCTGTTTCCTTGCGAAAAATTACGAAAGCTTTCGCACAAGTCACCGGGATATTTGTGTTTCATATTATCACGGGTGGTGATCAAAAGAAAAGTAGATAAACAGGAAGAAATAAACGCTTAATGTGGCGAACCTGTGACCCCCCCATAAAATAAAAAAAGAATAACAACAAAGCGTCGAAGTCGGCGTCGCAGCAGAATCGAACGCTGGGGCGAGACTGACTCCGCTCGCCACGCGGAGTCTCTTATGTAGCTCGTGGGTTTCTGGAAAATTCGGCGTAGAACGTTCGGCGCGTAGAACATTCGGAACTTGAGTAGGACGAAAATGTTCTCGAACTTACGAGAAGGCCAAGTTGAAAGAATAAATAAAAGGATATTCCGCTAGCTTGAATCGAACCTAGACATTCCGCGTGACAGTCAAGCGAGCTAACCATTGGGCCACGCACACGCTCGCTCGTTAACGCGCGTGGCATTACTCCCCCATTTTAAAAGCGCAACGTCTCGATGCGACGTACCGAGAGACAAAACAGAGGAAAGCAAAATAATAAAAAAATAACAAACTACGGGGACTTGTACAACACAATACTGTCGAGCGTAGTACAAAACGCAATATTAAGTCCTATCGATCGTAGTAAGGCTTGAGGCGTAAGACGTGGACGATTTCCGGTCGTGGAAGGCGGCGTGATGAATCCGTGTTTCGTCGCGCATCACTTCGTAGTTCAGATTCCCAAGTTGACGGAGCACTTTGAGGGTATCAAGTAGCGCTTCAGGAGTTTCTCGCAGAGATCATGGCGGCAAATCGGTGTCCACACCCACAGCCTGTCTCCGGGGTGGAGATGGACGTCCCGACGGCAAAGGTTTTAGCACCCAGTGTCGACACGTTTTTGGGCTTGAATGCGGTGTCTGGCGATCTGGCCGACTTCAGCCCGTCGGGCAACCAACTACACCCCTTAGTCTGGCAACGGCTACTTTATGGTGAAAAAGGTGCCACTTTTTTAACGGCCACTTCGCGGCGTTACATGTCCTGGGCAGATAATTGCGGTTGCAAAAGTCACGCCATTGCTGACGGGGACTTTTTTGTGACGCCGTTTAGGCGTTAAAGGCGGCTGGCACTTTGAGACTTAAATTGACCGTAAAAAATGCGACCCTCGCAACGGCTACACAGCCAATCGGTCGCAACGGTAGCAATTGTGCAGCATTTACCATCAAAAATACCGTTAGTGCGTAATATGCCCTTCTAAAAAAGCAAGACCGCGGCATTTCGATGTCTCAGCTGTTCAATTAAATGCAAACGTCGGTAAACGCTTCTTTGCGGAACCCGAAAATGCGAATCCGCAACAGGGACAAATGACCAAGTATTATCCCTCGCGTGCTTTTGGTCTTCTTGAGAGAAAAGACATCAGAGTCTCTTGCAATTGTTTTTTTTTTTTTTTGCGTGTTGGAGCACAAACAAGAATCTATATGCAAAAATCGCGGCGTCAACTCGAAAATGAAAGAACAAGAGTCGTGACAAACGATAATAACTGTGCTTCAACAGTTTGCTGCGGACGTTTAAAAAAGTTTCAATCTCATGATTAGTGGTGGACAGTGGGGTACATGACGGCAGTTTCCTTCTTCATATTTAAGTAGAGGCTTAAGCCTTTGTCTTTAAGTGGTGAACAGAATGCGAACATGCGAAACGGCGTTCTGCTTCTAAAGATAGGTGGAGTTTCTGAAGGATGTTGCGGAGCCTCAAACCAATCCAGCGAGGCGTCGAAAGTTTTCGGCGGGTTTAAGCACAATCTGTAAATTTTAAAAAACAGCCAAACGCTCACCTAAAAACTCAAGACGCCCGTGGCTTGCAGGCGTGTGACCACAGTATAAGCACCAGCCGAACGGAGACGGCAAACGCTCCCACTTCCACTGTGGCCACCTCGTCTCTCTCATGAACCTCCTGACAGTCGCACCAGCGGCGACAATGGCCGCGCACTACGCCAATGAATGTTCTGCGGACGTGAACATCGCAGCGCAACTCTTCCTGCTCGTGTGCGCAAGTTCGGAGACAAAGACAATGGCGAGGCACCGAATCCGAGTCCGACACTCCGCTGCGCGCCTTCGCGTTGACAAAAAAAAGAAGCCGTGGGTTAGGCCCAAAAGTCGCCGAGTCGCCGACTCTCCCGCCCCCTCCTTCCCCTGAAAAAGCATAACGGAGAGGTCTCTAACACGTTCCAGTCATGTGAAGCCGTCGTTAAACCGAGTGTTCTCGCGCCAGACCTTCAAGGTCAACCGTGCCCAGGCCCCGCGACCGGCGCTTTGTCGGTTTGTTCGTTGCTCTTGTAGCACTGCCAATGCAACGCGTGCCTCCGGCGAGACCCGAACTTTTGGAAATTCTACGTTTATTATTTTTGCGCTCTCCTGAATTTAGCCGTTACTCGTTCTATTGCTGCGCTACATTATCAGCGTGACAAACCGCTTGTAACGCCAACGATGTGAGGAGATGCCGAATAGTCAACATGGCTATAAATGATGCTGTAACGCCTAAGTGGCTCAGGATGACGTGGAAATGCCGACTGCTCGCGGCTATTTTCAGGGTCCTTCTTGTCATGCCAAAATCCACCGGCATGTCACGCCCAAATAGGCTGTAGCCGTTTCCCCATTAGGCCGTTACCTTGCGACTAAGAGTGTAGGCGTCGCCCCTTCCGTTGACAGCCGCCCGTGGGGTTGGCATCGCGTCCAGCATTGTCGTTACTTTGCGACCGTGAACAGGTTGAAGGTGTCACTCGGTGGTGTCTTGGGCGGTCCGTGTTGTAGGCAAATGTGACGTACGGCAGCACCCGTCCCATATCTTGTGTTCCACGTCGACGCACAGAGTTCAGGCGTTTGGCACGGTCTTGTTGAGTCAGTCCGTCAGCTCATTGGTCTGCGTGTGGTACGCCATGGCGTGCCGATGGCTGGTGTGGCTGAGATGAGCGATTTCTTGCGTCAGGCTGGGCCATGAACTGGTTACCCACGGTCTGGAGATCAGAACTTCGGTAGCGCCGTGCCGGAGGACGTTGAACTTATTAAAAAATACCTGGCGACATTCTACAGCAGTTCCTGAAGGAAGGGCTTTCGGTTTTGCGTACCGTGGGAGAAAACCTTTGCGACCATAATCCATCTGTTTCGTTGTATCGGTCGGCGGGAAACGACCAAGTAGATCCAATCCGGGACCTGCGGGAACAATGCGGTCGGGGGAGCAACTTTGGCTGTAAGAGACCTGCACGGCTTCGTCAGCGCTTTTTGCGTCGCTGGTACTCGTGGCACGACCATGTGCAGAGGTAAGAAAGGTCATCGGCAGCTTCGGCCAGTAATACCTTTCACAAACTCGGGCCAGCGTACGGCTGTAACCAAAGCGTCCGGACGGCGGCGTAGTCGTGGCAGGCTTGAAAGATTCTCCGCTCGGCGGTTGGTAGGGATTGCCAGCGAACATTGCGAACTGTTGTCTTCGAAGTTCTAGTAAAGCACATTTTGTCGCAGGACGTGTGCCGGTAGGCCTCTGCCGCCAAGACACGGGGGACAGGTACTCCCTCGTCCCTTCGACGTGCTCGCGATAAGCGCGCGCAAATAACGATCATCATGGTTAGACGTCGTACCAGCGTCGTCGGCGTCCACTGCTCCAGTGGAAGCAATCGCCGTTAACGTCGTCGCTGCTGCGTGGACGGCGTTTCACGCGGCTCTGACAGGTTGTCGCAGCGTCCGTGTGCTTGCGGCATGACCTGTCAGACCACAGTCATGTTGAACTCTTGTAATGGTTGGAGACTCCTATCGAGCTAGGTTTGCAGACGGGTTCTTGAGGTTCGCAGCCAGTAGAGCGTGTGGTGGTCCGTGACTACACGGAACGGGCTCGTAAAAGTACGGACGAAACTTCGTGATTGCCCAGCCCACCGTAAGGAATTCCTTCTCAGGTCGCGGAGTAATTTTTCTCCGCATTGGACAGTGTCCGAATTGCGTAAGCGATAACCTCTCAGAGCCTTCTTGCTCTTGAACCAGTACCACGCGAAGTCCAGGCGTTACCTGCGTCCGTGTGAATAACGGTTTCCGCATCCTGATGGAAATGGCCAAGAACAAGAGGAGTCTGCAGTCGGTCCTTTAGCTTGTCGAACGCCTGTTGCTGCTCCTCGGCCCATTCGAACTCCTTGCGTCCTTTGTGAGGTTTGTGAGTGTGCGGAAATCCTTGCAAATCCCCAACGAAGTGCCGATAGTTGTACCATTGTCCAACAAACCTTTGCGCGGCATTATTGTCTCTCGGCGCTAGAAATGCTGCGAGGGCGCGAGTCTTTCTGGGTTGGGGCGAACGCCTTCGTTACTAACCACATGACCTAGGAACTTCAGTTCGTCTTAGGTGAGCCCACACTTTCACAGAATTATGGTAAGTCCGACGGTTACTACTCCTTGGAGAACAAATCGGAGTCGTCCAAAGTGCTCGTCGAAGTCACTGGATAACACTACGACGTTGTCGCAGGTAGACGAGGCAGCTTGCCACTTCAGTCCGGCCAGTACGGTGTCCATGACACGCTAGAAAGTTGCCGCGTCGGCACAGTCCGTAAGGCATTCCTTTGAACTGGTACAGTTCATCTGGCGTGACAAAAACTGTCTTCTTTCGGTCCCGTTCGTCAATTTCTGATCGGCCAGAAGCCACTCTTCAGGCCCATCGATGAAAAGTATCGAGAGTGGCGCAGCCGGTCTACCGTGTCGTCGATGCGGGGGAGTGGAGAGACATTTTTCTTCGTCACCGCGTTAGCTGCCGGTAATCCACGCAGAACCTGAGCGTTCCGCCCTTTTTCTTAACCAGTTCGAGCGGAGAGGCCAACGGACTGCTTCAAGGTGGGATTATGTCGTCGTTGAGCATCTCCTCAACTTCTTCCTGGGTCTCCTCCCTTTCTTTAACGGAGTCTCTGTACGGCGATCGTTGCACAGGGCGCGCGTCGTCCTCGGTGACGTGGCGGGGCTTCGCATCGGCGGTATGGCGCACCTTCGACGACGTCGCAGAGCAGTCGCGCTGTTCGGCGGTGAATTTATTCAGCTGCCGTCGTTTCGGGACCGGAAGCTTAGGGTCGATGTCCAGCTGCGCTTTGCGACGTACCGTCTTGCTGAGGTGGCAGGCATGCGTCAGTAATGGCGGCGATTTCGGCGGAGTTTCGGAGTTCCTAGACGTGGCCAACGGCTGCACCTCTCGTGATTTGTTGCTTTGCATTTCGGAAGTTCGTCACAAGGACCGCAGTGCGGCCATCCTCAGGCCATCCTCAAGTAGAGCTACTCCTCTTGCGACGCATATTCGTCTTACTAAAATCAACTGGAGACTTTCCGCGAGCAGAATTTCGCCGCACAAAGCTTCGGTGACGCCGACGGGCACAAAAACACTCGACCGCTGCGGTGAGTTCACATGGCTTGCGAGGACTAGAACCGCGGATGATGTCGGTTTGGGTTCTTCCGGCGGCGAAACAGGTTTTCATAACATCAACTTGTTCGCTCCGACGTCGATGACGGTGCCATACTCGCAGAGAACGTCCATTTCGAGTGTGACGTCCTTCGCACAGTGTTGCAGAACGACGAACTTCACAGGGCATGTCTCACCGTGGATCTCGACGCGGACCGTGCATATCCCGACTGGTGTGATGAGGTGCCCACAGGCGGTTGGTATCTGAGGGCCTTCCCACGGCGTTGTCCCTTTTCGTAGGCGGCGAGTGAGCCTCCCACTCAAGACTGAGTAGTCTTCTCCGTGTCCATTAGTGCCGATGCGTCGTGGCCGTCGAAAATAACGTTTGGGCTCCTGGACACCGATGCAGGGGTGTCGTTGTGGTGCGCAGCGTCGGGAGAGTGGGAGCGCTCTATCGTTCTTGGAGGCTCTTTACTTCGGTCGTCTCCGGCAACGCCACCTCCAGGCGTTGCCACACTTAGTTTTCCGTCGACGCTGGGAAGCCAGCTTCTTTCGGCGGGGTCTTGACGCTGGAGACGCCGAATTTCTCTCGAAGGTGAGCGGGATTCACGACGGAGAGGCGGTGCCGAGGATAGCGAACGTCGAAGGTACTCATCGTTGTCACGAGGGCGTTCGCCGTACCTTAGGTGAGGGTCGATCGGCTCAATCTTCGTAGGCCGATTTGGCGGTATGGGCACCTCCGGTAGACGTGGTCTGCCTCACGTAAGTGGTAGCACAGCGGTCGCCTGTCGGCCATCCGCCACACGTCGGTCTTCCTCAGAGTGTCGAACCGGAACCGAACCGAACCGAAAACCGGAACGTAACCGTTATTTTCAGCCGAATCGGAACTGAACCTAACCGAAATCTTTGCCGCCGTCTTGGAACTGAACCTGAATCTGAACCGGACAAAAATATAACGATAACCGTTTCAAAACGGTTCACGGTAATATTTTTATTATTTCTTTTGTTACAAAATGAGCATTTGAGAAGTAAAAGGGTGCAGCAGTATTTCAATGTGTTGATCAAATTGTCATGCACCGATTTGCAATGTATGAGAAATTATAGGTTTTCGTGGCGCTTTTGTATTGGCACTGCGATTAATTATATGTCACGTGGTCACTTGACGTCATGGTGCCAAGACATGCTGTCAAATAATGTCACGTCACGTGGCCCCGTGACGAAGCCGCGTGACTCACCGCCTTGAAGTCGACTTAAATTGAGAACACCTTCTAGATGTATTAACGTTGTTGACAGCGTGACGTCACATGCCATCACGACTTCTCTTGCGAGTCACGTGACACCGTGACGTACTCGACTGTCGTGAGCCCGAGTTGACTACTCTGGTCCTTTACAATTAACGTCGCCAAACATTTGTGTTGGCCTCGTGTTCAATCAAAGATGATACCGAACTCTAACAATGTCTAAAGCTCAACCGATGCTTTATTCTTTGCCAACCGCATCGCATGACTGTGGTGAACACTGACGGCATACTATAATTAGCGTCAGATCACGTGGCCGCTTGTTCTAATAGCGAAGTGAGGTGGATTAACTGTTTATTTCCTCTATTTTTTCGCCATCCGCCATTGAGAGAAGAGGGAAACCTAATGGGTGATTTTGCAAGTTATCAACGTCAGGGATCAGCTCTTAGCGGTGTTTAGTGTAAATACAAAAATTGTCGCACGAACTATTTTACATGTATACATCATTGAGACACCCAAACATGCTTTCGTTGTTGCTGAACTTTCTCAGAAAGTTGTCCCCGAGAATAGAAGCATTGAAAAGGCTAAATATGGCCTATTAATCCGACGATGAACAGAACTGCACGTGTACGGCAGGGGTACCTGGAAAAGAAAGATTATTGTAGCCTCAGAGAGACAGGCGAACGTTGGCAGCCGCCTAAATTCTCGAAACTATTGTTTAAACTTCTTGCAGTTTTGGGCTACAAAATAAATGAAATGAAGAATTACTGTTAACAAATGACACGAATATAATTGTCGAATTGGTGGCCCCATACGGACGAGGGAATCCCTCAGAATTAAAAAGTATTCTCTGGAGGGCATCGTTAAAAAAAAAAAGGGGGGGGGGGTCGAAAAACATACTGTGGTGTGAAGTTTCCTCTGCTTCACATCTTCGGCACAGACCAGACCGCGTGATCCTGCAAAGCTATTTCTTTTGCAAAGTCAGTCCTGCCAGAAAGCCCGTTTTTGTGGTGTCAGACATTCGCGCCGTTACTCGCGACGCAGCATCAAGCAAGAATAATTTTTGTTTCTGAATACACGGGTTGCACTAGTGCCACTAAACAAGCTACGCTTCAGAGTAATGACATTTGGCCATGTTGTGGCTTAAAATCATGGTCCCCAGTTTTCTGAAGCTTTATCTGAAATCACAGGAAATGGTTTTCCGTCCTCGCTCCACAAATGTTTAAACCGTTCTTGACAGAGCAAAGCGATATCACATGAGCTTCCTAACGCCGGAATCTAATGCCGGGAAAGTCGCACTTTTGAATCATGACGATCGGCAGTTGAGCCTGTGCTTCCACAAGCCCCAAAAATTGCGGCGCCCACTACAATGTCGGGGAACGGAGTGCCGATACTTCTAAGCGCAGGTAATGCAGAGTGCATTTTGCCCCACCGGATTGAATTTTCTAGGCAAAAAATGAAAGATGTTTACAATCCCCTGTAACGCCGAATTAAATCGCAGCTCTTGAGGTGAGAAGGGTACATCTTTGGCGAGAGCATCGCGTGTAAATTCAGCGGGGCAATTCCTTCCCTCAACTAGCGGGGAATTTTTTCCACTAGATTTAGCGGGGAAACTTTTTCCGCTACATGTAACGGGGAAATTCTTTCAGCTAGATTTATAGGGGAAATTTTTTCCGGTAAATTTAGCGGGTAATTTAGCGTCAGAATGATGACGTCATCGTCATCACGCGGTTACGCCGATGGCGACGGCGACGCCGCTCAAGCCGGAAACGGGCGCCTAAGAGCTGCGCTCTAAAATAATTCTCAATGACCACTAGGATATAGTGCGATGATGACACTAGCAAACCATGTTAAAGAGGTCAGCTTTCTGGTGAAATGTGATGTTCTCAACACAATACTCGGTTTCACTTTAAGCGTGAACGTAGCAGAACCTACAAGAACGAGCTCCGGGCTTTCAGCGTCCTTGCCAAGCACGCGTGCTCATTCAGTCACTGTTAAAGACCACATGCTCGCTCCTGTAGCATCGGTTGCGTCTGGACTTAAAGGAACCCTGCAAAGCGTTTCTGGCCATTTATTTTTCTTAATTTGCATCGCGTTCGCTCGAGCTAGTGGGCGGGATTCTAGCAACACATAAAACACAAAATAAATAAGAAATCTGATGTATTTTGAACCTAATAGGTGAAAGACGTTAAGACTTTTTGCACATTTTCTTTTGTTGATGACGTGCTTGGTCTGAACCATGAGAACTGAAACGACAAGAGCCTGCAGCAACCATGCGCTATCGTCCTAAGTGTTGGAAATTAACATTCCTTAATCAAGGTTTGAACGCCCCACCAGTTTACGGATATTCCAAGCGAACATCTGAGTGAGATTCACGTGCTTCAAAGGATGTCGTCATTATCCGACGCTCTAACACTAATGTCGTCACTGAAGGCTCGTGTTTGACACTGAGAGGCACGCCTTTGGAAGCAGCATTTGCGTTTTCTTCGTCCCTTTGCAGTACCCCTTTAAACTGAAACGAAGCATAGCAGAAGGGGATGTTTAAATTGTAAAGTTTTCCAGTATATATAGGAGTAATGCGATGACATGCGGTAGCCGAATAGAATTCTAGAGCCCGCATGACTGATAAAAACCTGAGTTGTAAAAATGAGGTCCCAAAACAAGTGCACGTAAAACCGAATATAACGTTAACCTCCCGAGACAGTATTTTGCGAAGTTTCGAGCCATGCGTAAGCTGTTGTCCAAATGTTATTTAAATTAGAAATATATTGTCTGTTCTTCGGCCTATTTATGTGTAATTAGGAACATCGTTGCACGTATCTCTATTAGAGAATACGGACCACAACCAACCAAGTCCTAAACAGGTAGGAACCCGACGTTTCGAAACCGATGCGCTTTGTTCATCAGGGGCGACTATTTGCACGAGGATTGCATCAGATTTTTTTTTCATCTACAGTGTGTCGTTTGCTTCACTGACGTTTTCTTTTTCAAGTGCCCTAGTCCGTTGACATACGCGGATGGTTACGTGCCTGTCGACCTATTTAGCCCGGCCTTTTGAAATGTCGGGCTCCTAACTATGTGGGGTTTGGTTGGTGAAGGTCTGTATTTCTCAATGTTTTGACCCCACCAAACGGAGTTCCGTCAAACGTGTTTACGCTTTAAAAATGCATCTCTATATATTCCTTTTTGCAGTAAGGTGTCCTGTATAGAATTAATTAGAAGAATATCATTTATCATATTTCTTTCTGCACATTTCGGGTATTTGTCTTCAGAGCGATAATGTGAGCACACAGTCCTTCTTGGAATACCCCGCGACCCCTGTTTTACACTGCCAAAACAGCGAACATAAAAACACATTCCCGCAGACTCAACAGATGACGTATTTTTGAGTATCGTCATCCCGTGTCGGTGTCAAGCGGTTATGTGAACTTCATACAATCAAATGTATTGATGACAATAAAAAAATATATTTTTACTGCCTGAAGATATGGACAGCATAAATAAAGGGACGATCACTCCTAAAGATATTAGCATCACAAGTAAATGCACCACCATATTATATAAAATTCGCTCTGCAAATTTCTTCCGGCGTTTTTATCCTCGGTAGGCATGTCCATAAGTGATTTGGGAAACCTTAAACAATCTATTTTAAGCTGATTTAAAAAACTTATGTGCTCCTGACGGATATTCAACTTCTCGAACATAGAAGTATGTTACCTTTTTATGTGATGAACAACAATTTTATGTGTTTGTGGGCTGTACGAAAACGAAGTACAAAAGAGGCGCGTGGCGGAACTATGATGATTGCGCACGCATACCGTCAGAAAGTGACCAATTAAGTAGCTGCAATGTCGAGTAGAGTACGAAATACTACTTTGTTTTATTTAACAAAACAACAACAACAAAAATATAAAGGGTGATGCTTTTTTGGAATGTTGGATGTGTTGGAATGACCAACATTTTGTCAAGAACAAACCTCAAACGCCAAACTATGTTGGAACTGTTCAGTTCTGTACGCGCTATTTTAAGACAGATCTTATTTCAGTACGAAGGTCACTCTTTTCTGCATGATTTTTCGCCTACATCATGGTGAAGAGTGTAAACAATGTTGCTCAGAAAAGCAAGCGTTGTGATTGTCGCTCAGTGTTTCGATAAAAAGTAGACTGAAAGGGTTTGTCCTAAACCTTTCTTAACATTTTAAAAAATATTATTGCTTTTAGCGCAGTTGCGTCGTCATGATACATATTGTGAAACGTACTTTATAAACTAAATTTCAGGATATATATGACAAGGACGTGCCTATTTCATGATTTTAAGTACCGCAATTCCCAAGTCCAGGGCACGACAGGATTATATTTTTATTACTGCGACGGAAAGTTGTACCAATCACGGGTATTTTAGGCGACCTACCAGACTGATAACCTTTCGATTAAAATAAGATTTATGCGACTTAGGTAAAAAAACAAGACGTCTAATCATATATGATAATCTATACTAAATTTTATCTTATAGGTCCGAGCGCGGCCGATGCTATGGAGCCGAAGGGTCAATCAAACCAGCGCAAAAAGCGCAGTGTCATGGCGTCCTTTCTGCGCTTGATAAGATTAGCCGGCGGAGGAGCACGCACAAAGAGACGGCGAATACCGGCTGGTCCTGCAGAGAGCACGCCATGACGTTGTGCCTCTTTCGCTGTTTGATTGGCCCTTTGGCTCACAACATCCGCCGTGCTCTAACCTAAGCTGGAACGATGTATAGCTTTTCCTTTGCTGTTTCATCGAAATTAAATAACAAAATTGACTTTTGGTACCTGAAAATAAAAGTGCGATTATGACGAATGATAAAAAATGTGTACAGTTACTCGTTTCACTGCTGAAATAGTGCCTGCTTGCCAAAAAAAAAAAAACGCGGAAAATAAATTCTCAGTTTAGCGGTTCAAACCGGTTCGAACCGGTTCTGACTCGGTTTGAACCGTTGTTTTTTATCCCTGGAACTGAACCGGAACTGAACCGAAAGCCGTGAACCCGAACCGGAACCGAACCGACAAAAATGTCGGTTCGACACTCTGGTCTTCCTTGCCGTAGCTTGTTCTGGGGAGAACGTTCGCCCGATCTTCCTGGCGCCGGGGGTACTGCGGTGCAAGACGTTCCCGTCGGGAAGGCGCCATGTACGGACACGGGGACCGTGGTGCTCGTCGTACCATTGCGGCGTAGCTTGCAGCGGGCTCTTGTACTGCTACGGTGGCGGGAGTCTCGGGCTGGAAGGCTCGGTGAACCTCCTCTCGAACAACCTCGGCGAGTGAGAGCAAGGATAAGCGAGTTGCAGCAGGTAGGATCTTGCGGAGCTCTTCCCGGACGATATCCCTGACGACCTCCCGAAGGCTGTCGACACCGCTCTTCCCGGACGATATCCCCGACGATCTCCCGAAGGCTGTCGACACCGCTGGTATTCAGGTCCAGTGGGAAAGCTGCGACTGTTGGAGCAGTAATTGCCCGGCGAGTCGGTAGTAGTGGCTTGCTCGGGACGTCAGTGCGCGATCGATGTTGGTGGCCTCCGTCACTAAAGCGTCGACGGTCGTCGGGAGATTGCGAACCAGGTTTCCAACAATTCCACCCTTCACGCCACGCATGAGGAAGCGAACTTTCTTCACCTCCGCGGCTTCCGGATCGGCTCGGGCAGTCAGAGGCAGGACATTTTCAACTAAAGCTTGTCACGCACTCCTTGGGGCCCTACACTCTTGTCTGAAGAAGGTGCCGTGCTCTCTGCCGACGGTGGTGGGTGATGAACGTCCGGTTCAGTTCGATGGCGCAGGAGCCCCCAGTAGTGAATTAGGCTTCGTGGTTTTCAAACCAGTTCCTCGCAGTGCCTTCAAGCGAGAAGTATATGTTCTGCAAGCACTGGACACCTGTCCAACCGTTATGGCGGGCCACATGTTCATAGTGTTAAAGACAGTTTCAATGCCTTCGTGGCCTCCCCATGGAAAAGGATTGAGTCCGGGGTGAGACGGGAAGGTATACGACGACGGCGGCGGCCGGGGGCTGCGACGACTGGTTGTCCATCGTCGGCATCGTTGACTTCTTGGTCTTGAGTGGCAAGGGTCCAAGTTCCGGTGGTAGGCCCTGGTTGCGGCGACTTCATTGAGCACCGGTCTGGTGTTCGTTGAGTCCTCCGGAGATTGGGTTGGGACTTGCAGCAGCGGGAGCTCGGAGTGGTGCGCGGTGCGGACAAGCGGTACCCTTAAACCCCGACCAAAATGTCACAGGTGAGTGATAAAAAGAAATCGACTTGAAGAAATAAATTTTTAATGTGGTGAAATTGCGCCCAAAACAGAAGGGACCACACGACGACAACAACAGAGCGTCGCGAGCGTCGAGGTTCGGCGTAACAGCAGATCTCAACGCTGATGCGAGACTTACTCCGCTCGCCATGCGGAGTCCCTATGTACACTCGTGGGTTTCTGAAACATTCGGCGTAGAACTGTCGGCGCGCAGAACATTCGGAACTTGATCGGACGAAAATTTTCCCGGACTTACGAAAACGCAAAGTTGAAAAAAATTAATAAAGGACATTTCGCTAGCTGGAATCGAACCCAGACATTCCGCGTGACAGTCAAACGCGCTAAATATTCGGCAAGGCACGAGCTCTGCACATCGAGGCGCGTGGCAATATTAAACGTGTCTACTCTTTCGGGGATATATCCAGGCACGCGACATTTCAGATATGAATGATCTCGGGCGATTTACACGTTTCATAAAAAGAAAATTAAAGACGTTTAAAATACCGTGTAACGCCGAAGTAGGGCTCACCTCTTGAGGAGGAGGGGAAGTTACGGAGAGGAATGTATGCCCCTCCTTCTCTTCTGGTCTCCCTCCAATTTAGAGAGAAATTTTCGCTAAATTCACCGCTAAATTTAGCGGGGAAGTTTGTCGCTGAATTTAGAAAAGAAATTTCTGCCCTAAATGTGGCTGGGACTTTTTCCTCTAAATTTTGCGGGCAATTTATGCCGCTAATCTTAACGGGGAATATTTTCAGCTAAATTTAGCGGGAAACATATTTTCGCTAAATTCAGGGGATAATATTCTTCCGCCGCGGAACATTTTGCTGCTAAATTTAACGGAGAAAATTTCCCGTGTAAGTGAACGGGGAATTTTCTCTGCTAAATTCAGCAGGGATTTTTTCGCTAAAGATAGCGAATACAAATTTTTCCTTTATATTTAGCGGTGAATTCGTTCTCCGCTAATTGTTTTTCCCCTAGATTTAGCGGGGAAATGTTTCCGCTAAATTTAGAGGGGAATTTTTCCGCTACATTAATCGGGAAATTCGTCCCGCTAAATATGAAATATTTCCCCCAAATTTAGCGGGAACTTTTACACATAATGCGACGGCGTTGACGTCACGAGTGACGTCACTCGTTGCACTTGTGACGTCAAACGTGACGTCAATACGGGAAACGTCCCATAATGCAAAACGCTTTCACTCCGGACGCGGACGCCGCTCAAGCCGGAAACGGGAGCCTAAGAGCTGCGCTCTAATTCGACCTGTAACGGCGAATTAGAGCGCAGCTCTTGAGGAGGAAGAGGGGAAGGTAGGCACAGGAGGGTATGGCGCCTTCCTCCTCTCCAGCTACACTTCAATTTAGCGGGGTTTTCTTTAACTCTTCCTCTTAATTTAGCGGAACAAATTCTCCGCCAAATTTAGCATGAACATATTTCCGCTAAATTTAGCGGAGAAGTTTTGCCGCTAAATTTGTGGAAATTTGGCGCTATATTTAGCCGAGAACTGCCTTGCTAATTTAGCTGCAAGTATTTTTTGCTAAATTTTGCGGGGAATTGTTTTTGCTCAATATAGCAGGGAATTTATTCCGCTAAATTTAGCTGGAAATTTGTCCAGCTAAAGTTAGCGAGCAATTCTTTCAGCTGAATTCAGTGGCGATTTTTTCGCTAAATTTGGCAGGGGAATTTTTTTGCTAAATTTATGCGAGGTAATGTTTCCTCTGAATCTAGCGGGAAAAATGTTCCGCTAAATTTAGCGGGGACGATTTGTCACTAAATTTAGCGAAAACTTTTTCGCTAAATTTGGCGGGAACAATGTGCTTATAGTGCAACGCTTTGACAGACAGGAGTGACGTCACTGGTGACCCTCGTGACGTCATTGTGGGAAATGTCCCATAATAAAACGCGCGGTTACGCCGAAGGCAACGTCGCTCAAGCTCTGAAACGGGTGCCTAAGAGCTGCGCTCTAAAACAAATATCAAGAAAACGGTGTAGTGTGAACCAGATTTTACTCAAAAGACACTCAGCCAAACTTAAGATGCCTCAATACCGTTCTGTTTATCATGATTCATTTTTTGACTACCCGATGCCGACGGCATGCGCTGATTGGAAAAATACATTGAGAGAACAAATGCTGTCGTAGCACAGCCAATGCTAAAGCTTGTGCACGGAGACGCTCTGTCACGCCTCCTGGAGCAAAATAAAACATAAAAACGGCGCGAGCAATACACCCCAAGCAGCACATTATGACCGGCTCAAGCTTGAGCCAGACTGGGCAGCCGGGGAAGTTTCACTGGGCCTAGATTGTTTTGCCCCATGGCGCTAGGCAGCCCCAGCCTGGCTAGCCGGCCCGGCAGTTCAGTGGGGGTTCCTTGTACAGCCAAGCTTGGCTATACGGTGTAAAACATGCCTGGGCCAGGCTGGCAGTTCAGTGGTCAGCCAAGCTTGGCAAAACGGTCTAAATGCAGCCTGGGCCATGCTGGCAGTTCAGTGGTCAGTCAAGCTTGGCAAAACGGTGTAAATGCAGTGTGGGCCAGGGTGGGAGTTCTCTGGTCATTCAATCTTGGCTATACGGGGAATTTACAGACTACTCCCAAGGAAGCCTATGTTGTCATTCAAAGGATGTTTTTGTGGCATATAGCCCAGCAACATCTCCAATTTTCGGTGCTGTGTGCAGAAAAAACTGGTTGCTACTTTGTTCGGGATTTAGTGCCTCACGAATAATAAAGCTGCTCAGTAATTTTTGTGCGAGCTGTTGTATTTATTGTGTGGTCGGCATGCAAATGAAGCTGCTAAATTGAATCAAGTTCGATACAGTCGTTTTTTATTTCATGTTCAGTACATGGTGCTGGCTTATGCCCGAGTCCCACTACAGCGACGAACAGAAACAAACGACAGCGACAAGCCTCAAACCTGAAGCGCCGTTCACACATATGCAACCGACTAAGACCGAGAGAGACCAGACCGGTTTTAAGCCTCTTGCGACGTCTTAGGACCGGATGCGCTGCAGCGGAGCTGGTCCTAAGACGTCGCAAGAGGCTTAAAAACCGGTCTGGTCTCTCTCGGTCTTACTCGGTTGCATATGTGTGAACGGCGCTTTAGTCTTTCGCGATTTGACAGGCTTTGTAGAATAAAAAAGGCTATGCTTAAACACAAGCATCATGCACGCGAGGGTATCTTTGGCAGGCTTACAATCACTCGTGCTTATTTCACGAGCACCAAACGAATAAACGCCTGCCAGAGGTACCATCACGGGCATGCTGCATGGGTTGGAGGCTTATCCGTGTCGTTTGTTTCTGTTTGTCGCTCTAGTGGGACTCGGACATAATGCCCGAGTCCCACTAGAGCGACAAAGGCTGGATGCTGGATAAGGCAGGTAGCTGGTCGAGTATCTGCTGCCTGGTAACTGGGCTTCACAGCTAGCAGGTGGCTCTGCCGATCCGAGTACTAATGACAGCAATTGTCGATGGTTCACCCCATGGCCACTTCATGGCTGTGACGTAGAGCTGGATAGCAGCACCTGGAGAAGGAACAGGATAAACAGTGATGCATGTTTAGTAAATATGTTTTACATGAACTATAAATCATGCTCCTAATTAAATTATAACACAGCAGAAAGGCTACCCAAATGGTCTTGGTGGTATTTTCAGTCTCCTTCAATATAAAAGACCTACTGAAAGTGCGTGGCTGAGATGGCAGTGGTCGGAAGAGCTATGTGCGCTCCGTGTGATTCAGTTCTGCCTCGAGGAAAGGACTCTCACTCGGGGCTCAACTGGTTCTGAACTTGCGAACAGTTTTTGGTTTAGGTTTAGCCAAAGAGTGCGCTTCATCGGCATCACGCCCAGAGATATGGTCACGAAGGCTCGAAGCAAGCATGCTCATCACTGTTTTTGTTATCAGTTGTTTCTGGTGTAAAATTTTAGAACAGGCACTGTCAAATAAACAAATGTTAAAGTTACACCCGAGTCTCATGTTTGAAAAAAAAGTGTGGTGAAGAGCGCATTCATTAATTAGAAGGATGGCACGGACCTTGCACTTTAACGGTCAAAATCATTGCCTTGACTCTGGCCAGTCTCTCTCAGACAGTAATTTCTGAATCAGTAGCCGTGACATTATGCTGATGAACTGCTCTCCACCGCGAAACCGAAAACTAATAAGCGTGTGTTGCACTTTAGCTGAGCCCCGAGTGAGTCCTCCCCTTGGGTAGATTGGAATCTCCCAGAGCGCACAAAGCGCCCCTACCAGCCACTGCCTCGGCCAGGCGCTCCCATTGGGGCTTTCATATTGCAGGAGACTACATAACGCAGGAACTACAGAACTCGACAGTGACAAGCATGGTTTCCGTCTATTTGTAGTATACTACTGTCAGTACATGCAAAATAAAAGCCAGTTAGAGCACCTCAATGTGAACACCACATATAACATGCAGTACTGTGGAAGGTTGCTCAGATCATCTGAAAGCAAATTTTGAATTGCCGCAAGGTAAATTTTTTTTGTTTCTCTTGATAGCAAAACCGAGCCATAAGCACACTTCACTATAAAGACAATGTTTTCTATGTTTTTTTTAAATGCATAGAAGTGCTTTTTGATATTTATGTTGCATACCTATAAAATTACAATATAAAGTGGTGCCAACTTCCACTGACAGCCCTGAAGCTATAAAACCACAAAAACCAAATTCCCCAGTAATTAAAACACAACAACAAAAAATCAGATCAGAAAAACATTCAGTCTGACTTAAGTATATTGAATCAATAAATACAAAGAATGCTAGCCATATTCTTGTGAAAATGTATTTTAAAATGTCAATGTAAAATGGAATCAGACATATAATGCTGGAGTCCTACTAAAGCGACCAACAGAAACAACCGACCCCGACCAGACTTCAATACATTCAGCATGCACACGAAGATACCTTTGGCAGGCTTGCCATCTCTCGGGGCTCATGAAGTAAGCACAAGCGATGGCAAGCCTGCCAAAAGATATCTTCGCATGCATGCTGCATGGTCTTGAGGCTTAAGATGGCAAGTTGGGCTAGTTGGTTATTCATCACTGAATAATATGGCAAAAAACATGACCAAAGGAAGGAAGATCTGGACAGGACACGACGTATCTTTCAACTGAACGGTTTATTTAAAAAAGAAATATAAATACAGATAAAAACTGACACCTGTTGGCAGAGCACTGTAAGATAAGGTCAAAATGCACTCCCTTAGAAACCAGCGTCACTGGCTCTACAGAGTGAAATTCTTTGTCAGACAATGACAATGAGGGTGCACTCACACAAGAGTTGTTACCCTGGGATTTTATCAAGGTCACCTAACAGTTAACTGCGTCCACTGTGAGTGCAAGTCCAACTTAGAAAAGACTAGTGTCATGGGCAGTTACAAGACAAAATCAGCGAGAAAAATTCACAATGCCTTCTTGATATAATTTCAGGATAACAACTCATGTGAGCACTCGCTCACTGCTATTATCTGACAAAGAATTTCACTATCTGCAGAGCCAATAATGCTGGTTTCTGAGGGACTGTGTTTAGACCTTACCTTAAGCCCGCTTCACATGGTGCGATTTTGCTTGCAAATTTACACCTGTGACGTCTGGCACCGCAGCTTCCCCTATGCTTTATTTTTCTGCACGAGTGACGTCACAACAAAAAAAATTGCAAGTAAAATCGCACCATGCGAATCAGGTTCACAGTGTTCTGCCAGCATGTGCCGCTTCTGATCAGTAGATATTTTTTTACCAAAGTAAACCATTCAGTTGAAAGTTCCGACGTGTCCTGTCCAGATCTTCCTTCATTTTGTCCGTGTTTTTCAGTGTATTATCCAGTCTTGAGGCATATCAGTGTAGGGTGTTTCTTTTTGTCGCTCCAGTAGGACTCAGGCAGAATGGGTAAACAGTCATGTCTCGATAATATGAATACTCTGCTATATAAAAACCATTTTCGGGGACCAACTGAGTAAATACCTGCCTTTTTGTTCTGTTATTATGGACAGCTCAAATTATGGACGCTTTTGGGGAGGAATGGAGGTGTCCATATTTATGAGACATCACTATTAAATTCCCTAGTGTTGAATTTAATGACTGCATGCTCTGAAGTCACGTAGCAGGCTTCTTCACCATACACCAATGCGTAGTGGTGGCATGGCAGAAGTTTGTGGCTGCAGAACACAATGCAGGCAAATGATATCCAATGTGGATAATCAGGTGGTATTTGACATTACAATCAACCATCAAAGAGGCCTACATGTTGTCATAGCTGTGAACGTCAAGAGGGCGAAGTTGACATTTGCAACAAAACTTGAAGTAAGGCATGTGCAGAAGGAGACAAGAAGTCTTGTGTCGCTGGAGCCCAGAAGATCTTTCAAAGCACTTTGCGTAAACTACTCAAGAAATGGGGTGACATAAAGGCGGGACAGAACACATCCTGATGCACGGCATATTAAAACATCGAGAAACCACTACAAAGGTGGTTTAGAGATGTTGGGGCAAGCAACATTCCTGTATTAGGAATCAATCTTCTAAAAAAATGTAAGATTTATTTTACTCTTGATGTGAAGAACTTCACTGAAAGTGCAGGGGTGGAACTTATGAAATGTACTTGGGAGCAGCCCCAGGAGCAGCTGAAACAGCTGTTTTGGAGCAGGTTGGGAGCAGCTAAAACTACATTCTGGAGCAGGCTAGGAGCAGCTCAGATCAGTTTTCATTGCACTGCAGCTTGTGTCTTACACAAGCACGGGAGCAATTTCAATTGTGCTTAGCAGCACAGATGAACATTAGTGGTTACGGACCTAGGTAGATGAAATAACAGTGTAACAGATGCGAAAACTTGAAACTTTGTGAGCCTTAATGAGAACCAAAAAGCAAATACCATATGTTTCTGAAGATAGTGTCCTTCATCTTTTCTGAGTGGCTTTCAGCTGCTCAAAATGCAAACCAGCACTGCTTATCGCACAATCCACATGTGCTCGGCATAGCAATTATACGTGCGAACCACGTGACGTGCAAAAGCAACGGACGCGCAGTTGCGTGGACGAACAGGACAACAAATTTCGAGTTTATCCTATTGTGCAACTTCATATCGAAGCAGCAGACTACGATTAACGGAGTTATCGTATATTCGAAGCGATAAGCAGCAGCAAGGTTAAAGTACGCCAAGCAGAGCTACCGCTCGCGTGAGAGCTGCTGGCCGGTAAGGTTTCGGATCGGACCGCGTTTCAGTTCTATCAAATCATGATTTATCTTGCAGGAATGCGGTTCCAACTTCTAACGATGAAGTACCAAAAGGAATCTTTTGCTCATTTGTTTTTAACTGGCTGACGTCGGGATGCCGGGCCGCAGGGCCTCAAGCAATCTGACGCTTAACGACTCGACCTCACCGCGGTCAACTTGCTTAACCGCTTTTGGTTGAAGCAATCCAGTCGCAGGTGGCTTTGAATCCGACCCCCGAGTTTTTTCGTGCGCTTCCGAATCAGGATACACAAGGAGAATAAACAGAACAAAGGATTGCAAGGCCCACCAAGCTAAACGAGCTCATTGTTGCCAATCGAGTCGATAAAAACCAAAACCAAGACAAAATATTTTTTTTGGCGGACGTTTTGCGATTTGGTGCATAATGGCGCGAGGTACTGGCTGTGGCGCAGTTTCCGCAACATGGCGCAGGATGGCGCAGACAAATGCGTCTGGCGCGAAATGGCGCAAATGGCGCAGCCGTTCCACCACTGAAGTGGATAGCTGATTACCTTAAAGGGGTTATGACACGCCAAAAATAAAATATGAGATAACAATACTGCTAGGACCCATTGTATGTTCCTATAATCCTGTTAAACTTGTTTTGAAAATGGCGCGATAGTTTCGTGGATAAATCGATTTATATGTGGGTCCCTCGGAGGGGCGGATCCGGGCGGAGCTGGAGGCTGGCTACGTAGCCAGCCTCTAGTGCGGTGTCTCCTTGCACACGCACTCAAAGACTTGGCTCTCTTGGCGTCTCGAGCTTCAGCTTCCTCGTTTACCTTCCACATTTCGAGCATGCAGTTCGTGACGATTACGTCTATGGCATCGCTCGCCTTGTCAAAGTGTTCGACATTGATCGCAGCAGCGAGGAAAGTGATTGCTATCAAGATATGTTGAAAGCTGTTCATTTTGACTGTGACCCACTGGCGACCATCTCCAGCGACGACGAGTTACGGACGAACTCGCCGTGGTCACCGTCGTCCGGGAATATCTCGCAGGCGCATGCAGGGTGGAAGGTCAACGGGCCAGGGGCGAGAGTGAGAATAGCTTTCGGGTTACCGAGTTGCGTGAGCGGTTTTGATCGTACCACGGCGAGGAGAGCTTTGGCGATCATGGGGGCGCCTAGAATGAGAGAGCGTTCATGGTCACATGGTTTATGGACACCATGGTGTGACTAACTTGGGCAGTGTTGCCTGGTCGCCAAATGAAAATGATAAAAGTTCGTCAATTGAATATTGTAATTACCAGAGCTCTAAAAATCCTGTAACTTTGTTATATACTAAGTAGCCTATGAGCATTCCATTTCAAGAATAATCTATCCGTTTAATTTTCGTGTCATAACCCCTTTAAGGGCCACTATGGCATAGGAAAAAAGACCATTTAAAGGATGGATAGATGGATGCAAACGGCTGTACTTTTTGTAAAGGAGAGTAGTGCCAGTGTATGTGATGGGACTATTGTGGTGGCGGTGCCACCGTCGAAAGAGAAAGTCATTGGCTCAACGATCAATATTGTGGTGGCGGTGCCAGCGTTGAAAGAGATAGTCGATGGCTCAACGATCAAGTTAAGCCAAGTATGAAGCCAAAAATAGTTTCAACGCCTAGGAAATGTGCCTCCAATGGCAAAAACATCCCTGGCAAGCGATTCACACCAGCGGGACAGCTCTCATGGCAGCTAACATAGCAAGGCCCAGATCACGGTACTTTTGAAAACTAACACGGATGGCAGCACAAAAATGTATCCTTAGTGATGGGAAAGTTTAGAATTCCTAAATCGCATGAAGAACTACCACAATATTACCATCATATACGTATAAACATGAAATCATGGCTGACTCAGGATCTCTTTGGCTAAATCTTTGGTGGCTCATGGACTGGGAAGCGGAGTTTGCAAATAAGCGTCCCAGCGTGTGCTTAATTGGTGACAAGTGCCGCTTAGCATATCCAGTTCAATTCTAGCAGCCAAACATGGCATTCAAGCTACAGCCGTTAGACCAAGGTATAATTCAAAGGCAATCTAGATTGTGTTTACCATTTATAAATGTCCAGGCACGTCTGTCAACTAGCCCATCCACAGGCTTTCGGAGGTGGTCATGAGAGCCAGCAGCTTGTCTTGGGCAGCTCACTGTCAGCCACTCTGTCTCTCCATGCACAGTGCCAACTATCATGAGCTCCCACTGAAAAACAAAAGAAACAGAATCCAGAAATTGTTAGAACTGCAATGAGAACATCTCAGCAGCAGATGCTACAGTATGGTGCCTGGAATGCGCCTCCGACTGGTGTGTTTAGCGTTCTATACCACCCATGCATTAAAAGTGGTCTCTAATCGACAGCATTAAATGACGCTACAGTAGTCCGGCATGTCCTGCTGTCGGATGAAACAGTCCTGGTGGTTGGTCATACAACTTCTGGCAAAAAATATATGAGCTAAAGGCAAGCGTCACTGTTCTCACAACATCCAAAATCCTGGCTGCTAAAGCTTCCGTGGACTGCCAAGATGAGGGATATCCCCCCCCATGGCAGAAACTACTTCAACAGCCATGATGTTCACAACTCGTAAACAAAATCCCATAGAAAGTACATTCAGGAGCAATCTGAGGTAGCTATAGGGACAAGCTCTCGCACTATGATGCCATTCCACGAATTTGCCATCAGCAGCAGCAGTTCATTGAGAGTATACAAGTTTGTCTTGTTCATACATTTCGAGATGAAATTGTATCTCTGGATTCTCCAAAGACTAGTTTCCAAGCAGAGATTTACACTGGCAGTCAGGCTGAGTAGAAAGGTCCATGTGTCACACCACACGTGTCTTTTGCTGACATACAGAGAAAGGAAGGCTGAATTTTCCTGATCGATGCTGATTAGGGTGGAAATCTCTAGAATTTTACAATCGCCAAATTCCTCAACATTACCGTTTTTCCAGTTCATAGACACCTCAGGTTGAGTTGGGTACTAATGGTCACTAACAATGGCATGAATCACCTGTACACATATGTGGTAACTAAACAAAAGCCCAATTCATTCTAGTAACACAAAACACCATAAAACTACCGTAAAACACTGAGCGTGTACCCATGTCAAAGTAAGCGATCAACCCCTACATCTAGAAACATTTCAACTCATCAAAGGATATACTAAATGCCTATTTCCCTATTTTAAGCAAGTTAAAAAATATACGTAAGAGACACCATGCGCCCTGTCGCCATGGCTGGTTATCTCCATGACTGGCAGAGAGCATGGGGATAGAACGGGTAGAGCGGCAAAGCAGGAGAGGAGGATGAGGGGTGAAGAGTCGAAAAGAGCTAGATAGTGATATACTTGGAGAAAACGTTCTGTGGCAATGAAGCCAAAGCTAGAGAGCCAGAGCACGACGTTTCACTGCACAGCTCAATATAGTTCAACCATAATAATTTGCTGGGTGTAACTTAAACAATTAAAATATACAAAAGTGTTTCGTTTAGCTTTGATTTTAAAATCTTAGCATATCATTAGCCAGGATGTGCCAAACTTGCAGCATTCCCTTTTTAGCTCTTGTGTTTTCTTGGTTTAAGTTCACCATAGGCTTTCTAGTTTCCTGCAAAACAAAGATGGTGTCGTTATCATGTGTATATTCGGTGTTGTGTATCGCCAGTACACTGTGTGAGCTCTCCCTTTGTCTGCCGTGTAGGATTTTTGACGAAGTTTGGCAACCAACAAATGTCAAAGCAAACCGTGCGCGTGGTGTGCATCATGTAAGACAAGTGGGACAGTGGGAAGCGGGACTTCCAGTTGTTTCCGTATACCGGTTGGTTAGCGAGCAGGGTGGCCGCACACAGCCACTAACTTTGCTCTTGCAAAAGACAAATGCACAAACAAAACACCCCAAGAAATGCACGGAATGCATGACCGGAGTTGTGTACAAAATCCCAATGTCATATGGTTCTGATTACACTGGTAAGACAGGCCGATGTTTTAACGATCGCGTATGCGAACATGACGCGGCAACACGAGCAACTCCCATCAGGACATCTGGCCAGGCACTGCAGCCGTTGCCTTTGCTCCTAAGTCATTTGACGAACACCAAATTTTTGGCCAGATACCCAGATAAAGTATCTAGAGAGCTACACGAGGTGCTTGAGATTAAAGCCAAGGCACTAGGCATACAAGTGACACATCCATAACCTTACCGGCAAAATAATATGAACTTCTTGATAGAGGGCTACACCGGTTGTAGTAAAGACCGACGTTTTTCACGGCTATATAGGAGATTGTCTTTCATTAAATGTTAGTTGCGAGTTCGCCAGTGTTTACGTCAACTACTTGTCCCTGTCTATTTTTGCGGCACTTGTCTACGGTGAAATTTAACTTGTACCGTGAAGACCACGCATCCGCACAGTCAACATTAAGCGCCCATTCCCAAATTTGTAAGATCTGAGGAAATACGCGCAGTACATTTATATGTAAAATTGATGACCGGACAAGCGCCCATCCCCCATTCTCTCGCGATTATTTCAAAATTTTCAGTGGGCGCTTGCCCGGTATTTTACGGTAAGTCTGTCTCGAGTGCTTCAGCCAAAGCGTTGGCTTACGTTTAAAAACATGCCATTTCATTGCCACAGAAAGCTGTGCCCAAGAAATGATGGGTTGCTCTTTTTGTTCCCCCTCCCTAGCTTTCTTTTCATTGCCACATAAAGTTGTGCCCAAGAAAAGATGAATTGCTCTCTTGTTCTAACTCAGAAGAGTAAATTGAATGCTTTAGTAACAAAGACGAGCGAATGCATAATCGAGCACTTATATAAAATGCTTCTTCGTAGAGCACAAACGAAAAAAAAATCAGACGCTTTGTTTTTACGCGTTCGCGCAATCAACTAGCTCTGCAAACGGCAGCTATTCGTAATTTCGTGGTCGGACCAAGCAAGGAACCACCTGACCATGTACACCTTCGCTAACGTACCTACCAAGCGCCCATCCCCCACCTCTCCATGATTATCTCCAATTTAGAGTGGGCGCTTGTTTGGTATTTTACAGTATGTAGTGGTATCGTTTGTTTAGAAAAACAAAATGTCATACATACCAGCAGGGTCCTGCGGAAGCAGTGCATGGGCCCTCTTTCACCTCTTACAAAACATCCTGTCTCGAATGACAGAAGAGAAACGGGTGGGGCTGATACCCCTGCAGGCCCTTGCTGAGTTGATAGCTGCTATCCGGACTGGCAGCTCATCGGCAGCTTCTAGTCACCTGCAGCTTTTTCGTCATCATACAGACTTCCTGCAACACCATGAATAAGACTCCGACTGACATTCTGGAACAAAAAGAAACCAGAACTTGCTTTACAGATCAACAAAAGAACAAGTGCCAACATTACGCTTCTCTTGTCGTCGACAGTGCAAAAACCATGATGGCACCACCATTAAACTCAACCAAATAAGAAAACTCGAGTTTCTGCATGAAGTAATTGTATAAAAAACAGTGTGCATGTGGAGCTTAGATACCTACTGGTACCTTAAAAAATCCCGGGAACCTTAAAAACAAATTAAACACCACCTAGAAATAGCGTAGCTTGCATGATAGTCACATGCACAGCAATCAACAAGCCTATTGACGTTACGTAGTGCTGGGATACAGATCAAGAATCAAAACCGAGGATGTGATCGAAATACTTTGGGGCAGTACAATGCGCAAGTTTATCCTGAAGCTACTGTTAGTTACATGAACCTAAGAGGTGTTAAAGCTGGTTCACACTGTTGCAACTGACTATGACCAAGTTAAACAAAACAGGGTTTTAAGTTGCTTACGACTGCCACTGCTGCTGCGCAGCCCGGTCATAAGCCGTCACAATTAAGGGGCTTAAAGAGCTGGTTTTGTCGGACTCAGTCATAGTCAGTGGCAAAAGTGTGGACCAGCCTTTGGACTAAAATTGTACCCAGCATTGGGTCTTGACCATGGTTGCAAAAATGTTTTAAGAGACTCCCTTCAGCTTTACCAGAACCTCAAGTATTTAAAAGTCACTACACATTCTATACCAGATCAGAGCATTTTAATCGAAGTCATTCAACCTCTTTCCTCAGCCATGTAAACTACGTGTGCACCCGCGGGTTCTACATTCACGAATATGACCGGGGTAAATTAAAACGCCACTAAGGCAAACAATAATAGTCTTTATTAGATACAGTAGTACTACACCAGGTGACTCCCAAGGCTAGACAGATATGCAGCGGTTCGTAAGGGAGAAGACAACAGAAACGATGAGATTACCAGGGTCCTGTCAACACTTTTAAGCAACTCTAGGCCCGCGCGCCTCAACACCGACGACACGCACAGCAGGCCGGCGCGGGGCAAACGCCGTACGCGAGCGCTACGACGCCCAGCTAGGAGCGTGTTCTATCAACCCGCCGCAACCCGCCAAACGCCAGCGCTGCGCCAAACCACACCGGCACCCATTCCGCTGGACGCGGCGCAAAACCCAAGCGCGCTTACCGGGCGTGACGGACACTGCACTGCAGCCGGGGGAGGGGGGGGGTAGTTTTCCCGTGACTAATAACACAGCAAAGAAATAAGAGAGATGAGAGAAGAGGATAAAGTTGTCTTGGGGACGAGAGGTTTTGGGATCTTGAATGGCAAGCTGTGTCACGGAGTTGTTCGTTTTTCCTTTCAATCGTCTGGTGACCAACGCCCTCTCTTCGTGCAGTATGCTTACCTACCGCAGAAATTTCCGAGAGTTTTTCACGCTGCACGATCGCGGGGACGCAGGTTGTTTCTCGAATTTAGAAATACTTATGCCAGGCTGGGACTGGTACGAACCGGCAAGGTCATAAACATTCCAAACCAATAAAGTTTCATGATATAATGATTTTAATGTTCAAGGAATCTGGTGCGCGTCACTCTCATTTGGCTTACCTTAACACAAATGTAAAAATATATACAAAAAACAGGCCCTGAGCTTTTAAAATGTCTCGTGTGTCCGGAGAAATCGCGACGAGGAAAAAGGTTTTTTTCCGTCCTGCAGCCGCTTGTGCCGTCCAAGAAAACTACGTGCGTGACGTTAACTGGTTGAAAGTGTATTGAGTTAGCGAGCTCAGTAAGTATCTGCTCGATACGAGGCTAATTTGTTTAATGTTGTCGTGAAAACGTGTGCAGACGCGTCAAAAACTTGATATTCTTCGACTTTTATTACGCAAAGTTTTAGTGGCACCATCTATCCGAAGTAAAGAAAAGCGCTCGAGCCGGTTTTCCGGCCGTAGACCGGAACACGGTGCGTAGTTGAGTGCCGCATCAAACTTAAATTCATGTCGTCCTTTCTTTTAAACAAAAACTAAGGCACCTAGGTAAAAATTGTTTACTTATTCTTATTGTACAACGCCTCCCGCGACTGGGGAAGGAGTGGTGAGGGGCTTTCTGTGACCCCTTTTCTATATGAAGCGGTAGTTCTCGAGTAATTGGAGCTCTTGACCCACAATGAATCTCTTGGCTCGTGTCTGCCAAGTCAAGAGATACAACGCGTCAAAAGAACCATTAGTGGACCTTCTGACTCGTTGGACCTTTTGACTCTTTGGGCCTCTTAACTCGTCGCGGATCTTTTGACTCGCTGGATCTCTTGGCTCGTTGGACCTCTTGACCCACATTCGATCTTTTGACATGTGTCTGGCTAATCAAAAGATCCAACGAGTCAGAAGATTCAGAATTTAACCATTAGACTTGTCGGACCTTTTGACTCGTTAAATCTCTCAGCCAGAAGCGTCTAGATGTGGTATTTAATCAGGTGGAAACGATGCTTTAAGGGCAGGAAAATCGCTTTTCGTTCAACTTGAATGCAGTCAAAGCCTCGACTTGCGGCAGGTTTTAAGCGAACTGAGCTACGATGTTGTGAGTTCAAAACACTTCTAACTCTTACTCTAGCGCCCCACTTGGAGGGCAGTATCTTCAGGAGCCGCAGTATATTTAAACATGAAAATAATGGACAGCTTTTTGGTGTCGATTTTGCCCATCCTTTCTTAATGCTAAAATTCCAAACTGTAAATATACGTGCTTTCCGTCACATTTCTATACTGTTCAGTCCTTTCCCAAGAGCGCAATAGTTCTAGATTCAGAGACAACAGGACATCGCAGACGGGAGTGACACTGGCCACCAAACCATAGGACTGAAGGCCTGTCCAAACATTATAATACAAAAATCGTCAGGTGACATGACTCCTGCAAACATCTTCAAAATCGAAGCGTTCGGTAGTCGTCGGTCTGATGTCTGTTCGGACACTAGCCAAGCCAACATAACGGTTTCCCTCCTCGCCTCCTCCACTTTTCTTTGACGTCGGTTCTCGTCACACGTGACGTATCATGCCACCTGCCAATGGTGTGTCTGCTGCCTGTCTATCTCCCGGGGCTCACGAAGTCGCCAGCCTCGCTGCCGCCTTCACCTCGGCAAGAAGGCCGAAGAGGTCCGGCTTCGGTTGCATTTGGGAAATTCCTGCGTCGAAGCGCGCGCCTCGGCTGTCCCGGCTTAGCTTTATTTGCCAAGATCCACGTTCACTGTAATGGCATCTGATGCGGTTCCGTATTCTGAGCGCATAGTTGCCCTGGCGAACAATGCTGAAGAGATAGACCTTGATTCACTGAGCTTTTTCACTACATTTAGCGGTAAAATTGACATCACGTTACCTCAACAGAAATTTAATTCCACACTAAATTTTACGGAAAAATTGACGCGCACGTGCTTTCAACACCAATTCAAGTTTCTCGCTAAATGTAGGGGGGAAACTGTGGGAGGAGGGGAGCCGGCTGCGAGTGCGCTTTACTTTTAAACGTTGCTCGAAAAAAAACAGAATAATGTGCAGTGCGCAACAGTGATCACTTTCAGTTGTATGTATGAACACTGAGAACTTAAGAATATCTATTTTATTTTATTAAAATCCTAACCAACCAAATTTGTTCGTCTATACCACTGATTTCTATGAAATTGTCTGGATGGGGCTCAGCATCTCTCCTGGCCTAGTGCAAGTGAACCAACCGCAATTTCGACACCTGTCCCGGAAGACGGGCGTGCGCTGAGCTTCCTTGTGCATTCAGTCGATATTGTCACGAATGAAAAGGTAATGAAACCAAGATTAACTGACGAAACTAAACGTTTAATGGGGCGCACTTGTGCCCAAAATAAAAAAAGAAAAATATAACAACAGAGCGTCGTGGGCGTCGAAGTCGGCGAAACGGCAGGATCAAACGCTGAGGCGCAACTAACTTTGGCTCGCCAAGCGAAGAAACTTACGTACACGCGTCGTCTTCTGGAATGATCGGCGCAGAAAGTTCGACGCGTAGAACGTTCGGACTTTGAACAAGCAACATGATTCTCGAATTTACCAAGACACTAAATTGCAGGAATAGACAAATTATGCGTCGCTCCCAGGAATCGAACCCTGGCTTTTTCACTAAAATGGATAGCTGGGCTAGTTGGTACATGTTTAACTTCTGAAGCGCCTAAAAATCGAGGACACGAGGAAGACGAGCCAGGACCAACCGCTAACTTACAGCTGAACGTTTATTGAAATACACTTCCTATTTGTAAAGAAATTCAGCCTCCCAACACAAAAAGGAAAACTAATTCTCAGTTAAGTGCACTGAAGGTGCACTCACGCACCAATCCTCGCCCTTTACTCTAATCCAGAAGGCCTCAAACAATTCTTTCTCAGTTTTGTTTTTTAGTTTTCCAACTATTTTGTTTTGTCGAAATTAGGCGTGCATGGCCACCTATAACAGTGAATTGCTAGATTACCCGATGGAGAACTTCAAAAAGATAGGGCATGCTCGCGTGCTCTATCGTTGATGCACCTTCCGTTTGCCCTGTATACGCTTTTACACAAGTCATAGGTATTTCGTGAACAACTGACGTTGCGCATTCAATGTACTGCGCGGCGTGTTTCTTGCGCAAGCCTCAGTTTGTTTGTGATTTTTTTTTACTTTTGAGCAGAAATTGGGCAATTTTGACAGCGCAGAGAACCCCATGGGCACCTCAAAGTGTGCGGCGACTCTTGTTAGGCCGTGGGACAGCCCGTAGATGTAGGGGATTACCACTGGTCTTGTCTTTTACTCTGGTCGGCCGCCTCCCCTCCGTTTCTGTTTTTAACATTTGAAACCAGGGTTTCTGCAACTTCTTTCAAAAACGCTCAGAATAGCCCACATGTCAGGGCGGGCTATCCACTGGCTTTTTACGTGAGAGGCAGGCAAAATAACGGTTAGGCCACGCGCGCGCTGCATACATGGCCAGCTGCGCGCACGGCATTACTCCCCTATTTAAAAAGTGCATCGGCCCGATTCAACATAGAACAAAACAAAGCAAATAAAAATAAAGGTAAACTAAAGAGTCATTTGGAACACATAAGGTCTACAGTTCTATCAAGCGTAGTACGGCTTCAGGCGCACGACTTGGACGACTTCAGGTCGTGGTGGGCGGCGTGATAATGTTCTTGTTCCGTCGGGCATTACCTGGTTGTTCAGATCTCGAAGTCGACGAAGTACCTTGTAGGGACCGAACTACCGTTTTAGGAGTTTCTCGCTGAGACAACGGCGGCGAATCGGTGTCCATACCCCTACCCTGTCTCCAGGCTGGAAGTGGACGTCCCGACGACGAAGGTTGTAGTGGCCTGTGTCGACACGTTGTTACGCATTAATCCGGAGTCTGGCGAGCTGACGGACTTCTTCTGCCAGTTGGGCAACCACCTGCGCGTCATCGCTTCCGTCGACAGCCGGTTCGTGGGCTAACATTGCGTCCATCATTGTCGTTACTTTGTTACCATGAGCCAGTTTAAAGGGTGTCACCCGTTGGTCTTATGCACGGCCGTGTTGCAGGCAAATGTGACGTATGGCAACACCCCGTTCCATGTCTTGTGCTCCAAGTCGACGTACATGGAGATCATGTCGGCGATAGTCTCGTTGAGCCTCTCCGCCAGCCCGTTGGTCTGCGGGTGATTCGCCGTGGTGCGACGATGGCTGGTGTGGCTGAGAGGAAGGACTTCTTGCGTCAGCTGGGCCATGAATTATGATCCTCGGTATGAGGTCAGGACTTCGGGAGCACCGTGCCGGAGGACGATCGGACTAAATGAAAAACTTGGCAACTTCCACAGGAGTCCCTGAAGGAAGGGCGTTTGTTTTGGCGTACCGCGTGAGATGATTTGTGCCGACGATGATCCAGCGGTTCCACGACGTCGACGGCTGAAAAGGGACAAGTGGATCAATTGCGATATGCTGGAAAGGTGCAGTTGGAAGAGAAATTGGCTGCAGGAGTCCGGCCGGCCTAGTCTGAGGTTTCTTGCGTCGCTGGCACTCGCGGCATGATCGTGTGTATAGATGGACGGTTTTGGGGAGCTTAGGCCAGTTATACTTTTCCCGAATACGGGCCAGTGTCTGGCTGTAACCAAGGTGTCCGGACGTCGGGTTGTCGTCGCAGGCTTGAAAGATCTCCTCTCGAAGGTCGGTCGTGATTACCGGCAGAAACGACAAGTTGTTGTCCCTGAAGTTCTCTTTGTTGATTACACCTTTTCGCATGACGAAGGTCGACAGGGCTTGTGAAAAAACACGTGGCATTCTACTCCCGCTCCCTTCCAGGTGCTCTATTAGTCCGCGCAGCTCAGGATCGTCTCGTTGACGTCGTGCCATGTCGCCGGTGTTCACTGCGCCTACGAAGCACTCGTCTTCGTCGTCGCTGCTGCCGGAAGGTGTTTCGACGGGCGCTCGAGACAGGCAGTCGGCGTCGCTGTGCTTGCGGCCTCACTTGTGAGACCACAGACATATTGAAATCTCCTAGTCGGAGACTCCATCAAGCGAGGCGTCATGACGGGTCCTTGTGGTAGGCAAGGCAGCAGAGTGAGTGGTGGTCCGTGACTACGCGGAATGGGCTCCCGTACGAGTACGGACAAAACTTCGTGATTGCCCAGACGACCGCAAGGCGGACACTGTTCCACCTTGGACAGTGTCCGACTTGCGTAGGCGATTACTTGCTCGGTGGCTTCTTGTAGTTGAACCATTACCGCGCCAAGTACTGGGTTACTTGCGTCCGTGTGAATCTTGCTTTCCGCATCCTGATCGAAATGTCCAAGAACAGGAGGCGTCTGGAGTCGCCGCTTCAGCTCGTCGAATGCCTGCAGCTGCTCCTCGGCCCATTCGAACTTCTCGGCGTCCTTTGTGAGGTGTATGAGCGGTGCAGAAATCTTTGCAAAATCCCGAACGAAGCGCCGATAAAAGGCACGTAGATCAAGGAACCTGCCCGCGGCCGTCTTGTCTATTGGCGCTGGCAATGCTGTGACAGCGCGAGTCTTCTTTTTGTCTCGCCGAACGCCTTCGTTACTAACCACGTAACCTAGGAACTTCAGTTCATCATAAGCGAAGCGACACTTTGAAGGTTCTAGGGTGAGTCCGGCGGTTCGTATGGCTCGGAGAACAGCTAGGAATCGTCGCAAGTGCTTGTAAAAGTTGCCGGAAAACACTCTGACGTCGTCGAGGTAGACGAGACTGCTCTGCCACTTCAGTCCTGTCAGTACAGTGTCCATGACAAGCTGAAAAGTTGCTGGCGCCGTGCATAGGCCGAAAGGCATCACATTGAACTCCTACAGGCTGTCCGGCGTGACGAAAGCTTTCTTCTCTCGGTCCCGTTCGTCGACTTCGATCTGCCGGTAGCCGCTCTTCAGGTCCATCGATGAAAAATATCTAGAGTGGCGCAGCCGGTCTAACGTGTCGTCAATCCGGGGGAGTGAAGAGACGTCTTTTTTTACAGTGTTCAGCTGCCGGTAGATAACACAGAACCTAAGCGTTCCGTTCTTTTTCTTAACCAGTACGACTGGAGAGGCCCACGGACTGCTTGAAGGATGGATTATGTCGTCGTTCAGCATCTCTTGAGCTTTCTCCTGGACCACCTTCCTTTCTTTTACTAAAACATTGTATGACGATCGATGCACAGGGCGCGCGTCGTCCTCGGTAACGATGCGATGCTTCGCAACAGCGGTTTGGCGCAGCTTCGATGACGTCGCAAAGTCACGGTATTCGGCGAGGAGGTTAATTAGCTGCCGTCTTTTCGGGCCCCGAAGCTTAGAGTCAATGTCGAGCTGCGCTGGCGACATACTTCCTTCCTGAGGCGGCTGCACCATTCGTGAGGTGTTGCGTTTCATTTCGGATGTTCATCACGAGTACTACAGTGCGGCCAACCTGAAGTTCGGCTACTCCTCTTACGATGCATATTCCTCTTCCCAGGAGCAATCGAAGGTTTCCCTCCAGAAGAACTTCGCCAGAAAATCTTCGGCAGGTTCACGTGGTCGGCAGCGACTTGGGTGGCCGCTGAGGGTGTTTAGGGCTTCCCTGAAGGCGGAACAGGCGTACGCAGCGTCAATCTGTTCTTACCTAGGTCGATGACAGCGCCGTATTCACACTGAAAGCCCATGCCGAAAATAACGTCTCTGGCACAGTCTTGTAGAATGATGAATTTCACAATTTTCTCGCCGTGGATCTCGACGCGAGCAGTGCATCTTACGGCTGGCGTGATGAGATGTCCCCCTCAGTCTGTATCTGTGGGCCATCCCACAGATACAGACCGGCGGGGTTCAGGTCCAGTCGGGAAGATGCGACGGTTGGAGAAGAAGCAGGCCGGCTAGTCGATGGTATTGGCTTGCTCGGACCGACAGCGCACGCTCGATGTTAGTGGCTTCAGCCACAGAACCGTCGACAGTTGTTTTGCGGACAAGGCTCCCGAAAATTTTAGCCTTCACGCCACGCATGAGGACGCGAAGCTTCTTCTTACTCGGCTGCCTCCGGATAAGCTCGGGCACATAGGCGCATGACATCCTGAACGAAGCTGGTCACGCTTTCGTTTGGGCGCTGCACCATTGCTTGGAGAAGGTCCCCCGCTCGCTGCCGACGTTGGTGGCTCTGGAGCGTTCGCTTCAACACGGTGGCGCAGGACTCCCGCGTAGTGAAGAACGCTTCGTGGTTTTCAAACCAGTGCCTCTCAGTTCCGTCAAGCGAGAAGCAGAGATTGTCATGGCATTGATCTGTCGTCCATCCGTTGTGGTGGGCTACACGTTCATAGTGTAGCAGCCAGTCTTCAATGTCCTCGTGGACCTCCCTGTGGAAAAGCGTCGGAGCCCGGGAGGCGACGGGAAGGTATACGAGGGCGGCGGCGGCTGGCGTCTGCGACGACTGGTTTTCCATCGTCATCCTCCCTGACTGCTTGTTCTCGTGCAGCAAGGGTCCTAATTCCGGCGGTAGGCCAAGGTTGCGGCGACTTAATCGGATCTTGGTCCGGTCTTCGTTGGGTCCTTGGGGGCTTGGGTTCGGACTTGCACTGCGGGCCCTCGGAGAGGAGCGCTGCACGGACATGCGATACCCAGCACCTCCACCAAAATATCACGAATGAAGAGGTAATGAAAGAAAAATAACTGAGAAGACTTTACGCTTAATGGGGCGAACTTGTGCCCGAAGCAAAAAGGAAAAACATAACAACAGAGCGTCGCGGGCGTCGAAGTTGTCGAAACAGCAGGATCGAACGCTGAGGCGAAACTGACTTTGGCTTGGAACGCGAAGCCCATTATGTACTCGTGTGGACTTCCATAATGATCGGCGTAGAAGGTTCGACGCGTGGAACATTCGTACCTCGGACAAGCAACAGGATTCTCGAATTTACCAGAACACTAAATTGCAGGAATAAACAAAAGACGCGTCGCTCCCAGGAATCAAACTCTGGCTTTGCGCGTGGGAGGCAGCCACAACAACCTCGAGGAGACACGCGCGCTGCCTGCTTGGCCAGCTGCGCGCGGGGCAATATTTTGGTCCATACTTTTTGGTGTCTTTGTTTGGGTGTTCATACTCCCGTTCTGGATTAAATCCCGTAAATAAAGTTTTTCAACGTGGGACATAGGCACGCTTTGTAAACTAGAATTATAAAATGTTCACATCGAATGGCTTCCGAAAAGACTTCTCGTGTTCGCATGCACTGTTACTCCACAACAAGCAGGTTCGCTCGGGATTACAAGAAAGGAACGCAGCGCCCTGAACGCTGTTCGAGCCCGCACTCGGAAGAGTTGAAAAGCCTGTCAAGCGCCCGCTTTTATCAAAAACGATTACTTCTGGTGGTTTCAAACCTGTCTACTAAATGCGACTCCAGCGCCCTAGAGTAGAGATGAGTGATCTAAACAAGGTGCATTGCTAACATAAGAGCCCCCCCCACTCCTCGACAATCTCCTTTGCCGTTTTCGGGACTTTAAACTGGGCGGAGGCATTGAGTGATTGACCGAAAGCCAACAGCGTGTGTCAGTGGCCCTCCAAACCCGCGTGAAGAGCAGGTCAAGTATCGCGTAAAAAACAAGGACGAGACTTTGACGAAAAAAATTTCCCCCAGCGAAAAATAAAAAAGCGGGCGGAAGCGGAGCGTTGAACGATTAGCCAGAGCCTTGTCGCCTGACGATTTTTGTAGTATTCTGTTTTGGCAGGCCTTTAGGGTTCAGACGGGCATTTCAACATGATTATTCGCAGGTCGATTGATTGCACCGTAGTCCCTGAAGCGGTCTTAGAGCTCTTTAATGAAAAGCGGAATGTCAACCTGCGACACCCCGCCCCTCCGATAACATCCCGGCCAGTGGTATCAATCTCCGACAGATTACGTCATCTCATCATGTTGTTACTCCATTCATACGCGAACACACGCTCATATCGGCGATAATTCTAGGCTTCTATTCACAACGCACAACACTGCCATCGAGGTGTTAATGCTTTGTTGCTGACACGCAGAAATACAGAGCCACGTTGATTGCCGGTTGGCACACAGCATAGAAGAACAGAACTCGACCCGGTACAACGCACCCAGGCACCCGGCAGCAAAACCAGCCTCTCTTGGACTCAATTTCCGCGATTTCCATACTGTCGCCAACGTCGACACATCGTTCCGCAATCTTAAGGCCGGAGCCTTAGCCCAGAGAACGTAGCACCCTGGCTCTGCTCCGGAAGTTCGCATTTACTAATGACTTCGTTTGCTCGTATGATAAAATTAGTGGTAAAAGCATCAATACAACCCAAATGTTCTGCACGTTTGAACTGGGAGACGGCATTACAGGCGACCATCGCTGGAGCTGAAGCCCACTCAACTGAACAACCTCTATTAAACAACGCGCGCGACGTGCTCAAAAAACGAAACCTAAAAAAGATGACGTGGAGGGCTGAACCTTTCTCCCGTCTGCATAGAGAAGGAGAAAAACGCCTCAAATCTTCATTCCTCTCGTATCCGCTTTCGGGCGCCTCAGTAAAAGAGAGGAAAACACGCTGCTGCTACCTTTTTCATCCCTTTTTTTAGAGCGCAGCTCTTAGACGCCAGTTTGCAGGTTTCGCGGCGTCGGCATCATCGGCGGCGTCGCCGACGCCATGCGCGTCGGCGTAACCGCGCTATATTTTGCGCGAAAATTGACGTCACGTGACCTCAACACCACTTGAATTCCTCGCTAACTGTAGCGAAGAAAATGATTTCACAGAACTGGGTGTCACGTCACCTATGAACTAATTCACTTTGTCCGCTAGATCTAGCAGAAAATCGACGTCACGTGACCTCAACAGCAATTCAATTCCCAGCTAATTTAGCAGACAAATTGACGTCACGTGCCCTCCACACCAATTCAATTCCTAGCTCAATGTAGCGGGGAAACTGTTAGAGGAGGGCAGAGTATGGAGAAGGAGGATGATTGGGTACGCAGAAGGAGGAAGGGAGGGTACGGTGGAGGAGGGGACGAGGAGAAATAGGAAGGGGTTGGAAAAGGAGTGGATGATGGGGAGAGAGGAGGAGGAGAGAGCAGGAGGGGAGAAGGGGAGGAGGAAAGAGGGGAGCACGAGGAGCAGAGGAGGAGGGACGGAGAACGGGAGGAGGGAGGACGAGAGAGTACGGAGGAGGAGAAGCAGCACACCCTCCTCCTCCGTGCCCTCTTTTACTCCTCCTCAAGAGCTGTGCTCTAGTTCTGCGGTAGAGAGATTTGTAAACGCCTTTTATTTTTTAGAGTGTATTCCGCTTGCAGATCCTGCTCAAGTTGGTCATATTCCACTCGTAAATTTCTGGCAGCGCCCGCCCCGTGGAGCGCCTTCAACCTGGTCAAATTTAATTCGAGGCATTTCAGGGAGCTTGGCGGAAGTTGGCAGAAGCGTGCGCCGTCATTTTTTTTTTTTAATAGGCGGCGCGCTTATGTAACGATGGTGGCAAGGTTGCCGGACCGTCCATGCCGTCGAGTTCGAGCTGATACGGATGCGTCTGTTGTTTACGCGAGATTGTGGCGCCTCGAACGCTTCTATCTCGCGTAGGTCAGGGATCAAAGCCGGTCTGGAGCTTGGCAAATCGTAAGCGCTGCCATCTGTGATGATGAGACAAAAAACGAAGGAAAAATAGACAAAAAATCTAAAGCAGGCAGAGTCAAGGTTAGGGCTTTTCATTTTGTCGCTACTGATTGTTTCATTTTGTTTTTTTACACTGCTTGCAGCCGGCATTTTCTCGTGCAATAAAACAAGAACAGATAAGGCAACGACCGTGGAAGTAATTGATTTCACCTCCTGTGCTCATCAAAGTCTTACCAGCAATCTGAACTCCACGACTGGCGATCGCTATGCGTGCCCCGCCACTTCGAGGTGTCCGAAAAGTATATGACTTTGTCGAACGTGCACGTCTTCCTCGTTATTTGTCACACAGGCTCCGTGGTACGGACATTTTTGCCCGGGCTTTCTCACGTGTTATTTCTGCAGCTAAACAGTGGCTGCTGTGACTGATTGTCCGAAAGCTCCGTTAGCTGAAGTGTTGGTAAGATTGTCTAGTTCGAGCGTTTCGGGCGGGTCGCTCCAAAACTGCGCGTCACTCTTCCGCTCGCCGATTTGGAGCGTATCCCACGGAACGGAATTTCGCCTCACTCGGGGATTTCGGAAAGTGCTCCAGATATCCTAGTTGAACTCACCCTAAGTGTTTGGGGTAGGTCTGAGATTCCTCACTCCAGAGGGAAAGACGACATGGGGGATTTTCTAGAAGTGATGGTTGAGGCTGGAAAGCACGCTCTGGCGAACCCGAATAAATAAATGCGTAATTCTCTAAACCTGCATGGGCACAATTGGTGAACAAGCTGGATTGCCCGTCAGTGTCTTAAAGTATGATAACATGTGGAGCGACCTAAGAAACTCCCTGACCCGTAGACACAAGGCTTATCCAAAATTCCTCGGCGGCAAATGGACATATTTCTAGAGCTCTGCTTCGCCAGTAACTGCTTGAGCTCTCAAAAGCCGAAAATAATCGTCTTTAGAGAGCGTTAATTTCTTTATTAGATTGCCCTAATTTACAACTGAAGGTGTTGCCGCAGTGGCGCAGGCCCAGCACGGAAAGGTGAGGTAGGCTTTGGGGGCACCTTAGTGCTTGTTAAAGGCGGTTCTAACCAGTCCCGAAAGCGTCTTCCGGAACGATACGGGAGAGAGGAGTGACGTCGCCTGTGACGTCAAGGTTGACGTTACCGGGGTCCCGCAAGCCGGGCTTAGAGTTCAATATTAGGGCTGGACAACTGATTGATAAACCAACCGATAAATCAATTAATGCATTTATCGCGATGTGTTTTAAACGTTTAATAGACTTTAACAACCAAAAATGAACAAGTACACCTTTAACAAAGGCCAACATTAGGTGAAATGTTTGTCTAACGCAAACTGTACAGCCGGAATTCAAAACTCCAGACAAGTGCAAAACATTGCACATGTCCCGGCAACTTAAACTCCGTGCAAGTGTCTGTTAAGCGCAGCTGAGACTATTCGCGACTCCAGCAAAACGAATGCCGCCAGCGGGAAAACCGGGACGCAGCCGGAACAGGTCGCACTGCGCCCCTCCGCGTCTCTGGTGGCTTTCGCGGACATGCGTTGTCAGCGCGGTGGCGAAGCTCCGACAATTTCTTGAGTGTTCATTAGCGTAGTGAAGCCTCAGTAGATCGTATTCCTTCCATCACGTGTTTGAATGCCCGTTTTCTCAACAACACACGGTCGCGTGCTTTCGATTTCTTTGAAGGGGACGAATCACGGAAAAACGTTTAGATTTCTCGTCTGTCTCGAATCACATTCAAAGAGACGACTACTTGGTAACTGATAAGTGTTTTCTTTGTAAGGATGTAGAACAGTGGACTGAGGACGGCAGACGAGGTGTTTCACGGGAGGGAACACCAGTGTTGCAGTTAAGTAAATGGGAAGATTCGATAGCTGATTTTCCTGGGTTTGGTTGTGTTCGATTAGCTTCAAGATTGACCTACCAATGCCGGTCGGTTCTCTGGCTATCATCTTGGCTGCTTTTCGCCGAAAAAGTCTCTGGATACACCGGAGGAGTTGGGCTGATTTCGCAATTACTTGATTCCGGAAAACCTGCTCGCTGAATACGACTAATGAGAAAACTCGTCTGCTTTCAAAAGGTGGGGACGCGTCTCGCAAAGTTAGAAGTTGTCACGGCATTATGATCTATCGCGCCTCGAATATTTATATTATACCGCCGTCGATGCCAGCAGCAATATTCGTCTACATTGCTCAGGTTGACAGGGCACAAAAAATACCTCATTTTCTCCGTTCAAGATTCAAAGTCAAGTTCAATGCAGAGAGATTCTGCGTGAATCTCCGATGGAGAATCTCTTCAGTTTGTCCGTATTCGTCTTCGTGCTACCGGCTAAAACCATTTGGCTGAGTTTAAGTAGTGTATTTCTGTCTGTCAAATATACTTTTATTCAGCAGTTCACTTAATAGCTAGTCAACTAAGCTCATATTTCAACCCGAAGAATATACTGATATCGCTGAAGTGGGACATTGTACGGAATATAATACATAACCCGCATATTCGTCGAAAATGACTTCTTGATTACTACTAATACCTAAACTGAAATACGAGTATCAGCTGCTTAGTTTGGCGCCAGCGGTTAACATGCTCCTTAGCACAAGAGGCGCTTGCTTAATTTTCGTAATTTTTCTGCAGCCTGCGTTGTTGACCGAGCAGACGACTGGAGCTGACGAGGATACGCACAAAAGCTCGATTTCACTGAGAGATAAGTTACATGGTCGAGGCATGCGAATGAGCTGAGAATTACTCTCGGTGCAACAAGTCATCGCCACTTTTCCTTAGCTGTTCAAAACTGATTATAGTCTATTACCGTCTCTCTGGAGCCCATAACTTCGGTTTTGAACGAAATCTCCGAAACGAAAGTTTGACATGAAAAGAACAAACAAACACCGGGAAAACAAAACTATGCTCTGCAAATTTATGTGCACCGGCTACACTGAACCGTCGTAGTTCAAATACCTATAAAACTGGGCATTAAACAAAGAAAATCCTTTAAACTGAATGCGTCGCCCGGTCAGGCGGCCCGGCCGAGCGGACACGACCTGGACCTAGCCGCCATGTTTGTTTGGTGGAGGTGCCCCCTACAGGTCACTGGAGTCGCGAATTGTTGACAATCAGAGGCGACCGCTCTTGACGGTGAATATTGACGAACCTCTTTTTCCTTATGCTGCTGAAGTAATGATCTGTGAATTTGAGTGTCTTTTACCTGTTCCAACTATGTATCGGTGTTGATTCATAATCTGGATTGTATATTGCGCTGTTTAACACATATTCAGTTAAGGCAAAAAAAAGTATATGTAATTGTTAGTTTTAAAAATATAATGCATGGAAAGTATTGATACCGAATAATTTATTAATCAATAATTAAAGGATGGTAATTATAGGGTTAAAAATTTTTAATCGACACCCAGCCCTTTATTGAACACGTCGACCTCTACCGAAGCCGTTGAAGCAAGTAGAACGCCGAAATTTCGCTGTAGCTAATCAGTGGAAAGGGGGTCCAACGTGCGTCTCACTCTGCTTGCAAACTTTTGGTGGGAGCCGGGTTTGGTGGGGTGTAGGGGAGAGGTTTGTGCTTTTTGCTTTTCGTAAGCATTGCAAAAAAACCAAGGAATGCTTACAATGCGTTTGCTTTCCTTGTATCCCCCTCGGAAGCCACTCAGAAACCCCACAACGCGGGCCTTTCCTCCCTGTCACACCCGTGGAGACTAATGTGTTTTTCCCCGCTGAATCCTTCCGCCCTTTGCTGGTACGCCGGATGGCTATCTAGCTGGCCCAGGCTATTCCGCACAAAACCACTTGTTCCAGCCTGGAAACACTATGACAAAAAAAAAAACGCTTCCGTCTTATGGAACTTCCTTAGGACGTTTTTGGGGGCTGGATTTGACCGCCTTATAAACATTTATAGAGGGCGCTGCCCGGGCCTATGTCCCTGCCGTCGGTTCTCTGCACACGCCCTCTCCCATCCTTCTCTCTGCCATGTATTAATAATGCTAAAGCATTAACTGTCCCATGGAGCCAAGCCGTCGTTGTCTGTAGCAGCGAAACGGCACCCAAATTCCGAATAACTGCCACCCGGTATGTGGCCCCATAAGAACGGCGTTATCGTTGCTAAGGTGCCAGCCGAACTGCTAACTGCGAAGCGGGAGTGGGGGACGAGATATGCACTGGCCTGACGTTAGGCTCAATGTTCGGCGTAACGTTACGCTTTCAGGTCTAAGGTCGGCAACCGATACCCGCAGCTAGGGCGATGATGATGATGAGAGGACACGTGATTTCAGCACACGCCGCGCCGAGCTTCGCACTCCGCCTCTACCGCAGCTGTCACTAGCAAGCCTGGCCTGTTTGCTCGGAGCACCGCCACACTCCCTGCCGGCACTGTGGCCACTTCTGCTCCTCTCGCTGCCGAAAATGCTTTCGCAATCACAGCTCATAAGAAGTGCTTAGGTGTCCACGGAATTTTCTACCGTATACTGTTTTATACACCAGTCATTCCGTTGGTCTAATGATATTCTGCACTTGTCTGTATGATATTTTGGCTTTATTATATTTATCCTTTTATATTCAGCGGCTTTATGTTCTGCAATGCAGCATATTTTCTGTAATCTGAGCTTACAGCGTAAATAAATGTGATGGTGAAAAAAAAACACTAAAATATGTAGCTCAGGGTGACGAGGATGATAACGCGCACACGTATGCAGATGATATTCTGTCATTTTTATCAGTTCAGAAAGTGTTACAAATACCTTTAACCTAAGTACCTTTTTGCCACTCAAAGGGTGCTGTAGTTAACAAAAAACAAGTGTTGCGGCTTATGGTAAGACGAGTGATCCACCACGCCTACATAATTTTTTAAGAAATACAAGGAAGCTGCGCACCTTTTAATTATCTCCGTACGGCATTCTACTACATCGAAACAACACTGATTATTCGGCGCATGTGACTGACCGTTTGAGAGGTTGTGATCTCAAATGAAATAATCAAGATATGCATATCTTTACGAGGGCAACGGTCTCTAACATGAGTTTGGTTGCCAAGCTAGATATGTACCTAGAATATTACAGAGAGCACGGACAAGTATACCAAACTTGCATTGGGTCTTCGTGGTTTTTATCCAGGAAGGTTAAGAAAAGTAAATTTGTCGAGATAATATATTTCGCCGAGTTTTGAAAGGCGGAAGGGAACTATCCTACCGGTTCTTTCGCCAACTAGTTCCACAAAATTTTCCAATCGAGAGGGGAAAAAAATGATTTTTTGGGCCAGGTTTCAGGCAAGATTGACGGCTGGTCTACACTTTTTTGTTTTATCTTCGCACATCGTTTCTCCTGCAAAAATGGTTGCCTTTGCAAAAGAGGTTGAAAAGGCGGCAGATTTTTTGCAAGGTATGGTACTCGCTTGAATACTTATCGCTCTAACGCGAAAACAGTTGTATTGATATATTCTTGACAAACTATTTGCCTGCACCACTCTGCCTTCTTCTAATTGCAGATGAACCGCGGAAGGATGTGCTAGTTAGCGTGTAGAAGATAAGTATGCCTCCCGCGGCGAAATCTTTTTTTCAATTTGCGAAGCGCCACTTTAGCAGTTAAAGTGCAGATCAGTGACAGGAGTACGATGGTGCCCTAGGGCGTGAACTGCTTGCTCTGCAAGCAGCCAGAAACCATCGAGCATGCTGTTCTAGATTGATGGGGCTGTATCTTTGTTTGGGATGTGGGTCAACGCACTTGAGAAAGATGTGTATAACCGCACAATTTATTTATTTCCGCCCCTTCGACTCACATGGCACTGTTCCTAATGACATGCTTATAGTTTTACCCCGATTTGCCCTTACAAAAGTATGAATAGACGTCGCTCTATCCATAATAGTGCCATTCTATTACCCCTATGTCAATCCTATCGATTCCTGTAGACAGTTTATGAAACATTTATGGACCCCTGGTATGCAATAGAACGGTCATAACAAGGGTACGGGGATCTCCCGATACAAAAACGTTTTGAATCCTTCTTATTGCCATGCCGCCCTGGTGAGTCTGTGGACATTCTAATGCCTTTCTATGGTGTGAGATATGGATTGGTAACTTAAAAAAGCAATGCCGCGTATATATTTCCGCTAGGTGTAAGAATTGTTTCCTGTTAAAGAGCTGTTAATTAAGCGCCGAGCATCGATATGTTATCGCACATTGATGTCTACCAACATGTCCGACTTAGGGCTTATTGAATGCCGAGGTGGAAGTGTCCAACATGTACCGAAATAACTTTTACCTGTTTTACCTTATTCTGTTATCTGTTATCTTATTCTAAAAACGATAACAGAACCACGCTTTAGTGGCAAGTTGAAACATGAAAGTTGCTTTTAAAAGCTAATACAAGTCACCGAATATATTTCTACAACGCCTGAACTCCGAGGCTCTTTGTGCCACCCTGGCGGGTTAATCTTTTTATTTATTTTTACACTGGCCACCATACGCTTTTAGAAAACATGTTTTTACTTACAAACAAATGAAAACCGCTATTTTTGTATCACTTTTTATCGTAGATTAGCACAAAATGACTGGCGCGTGATATTTTCAAAAATGTTCAGTTTACAATGTTTTGCGGCACAATTAATATTGTTTTATACAACCATGTCTCACTGGTGGTTTTAGGCAGCGCGCCTCGACCTGGGCGCGTTCTAACTTCGGTAGTAATTGGCGGCGCGTCCGCTTGGGAGTCGAGGGTTCGCATCCCTGAAAACCCTACCACCATATATGTTTCGGCGCCAAAATGGCCGAATAAAGCAAAAATAGAAGCGTCGCAGCGGACACTATTGAATGCGATACTCCCCAACCAGTACAAACAAGAGTGCAGTCCTCCGAGGTGTCGCTGTGGGAAAAATGGCGGCGTTGCGATCGCTATCAGTTCACTTCCTGAGTACGGATCGGTGTCACTTCTTCGTAGCAAGCTCTATGACAGTATCCCATCTGAGTTGTTCCAGTAAGGTTAGTCTCTGTTGACCCTGTAACCCCTTAGCTAACACTGTGCATAATGAATGGCTTGACCTTGTATAGATCATGAATGGCTTCACTGCGGACCGTGCAGCTACTCCATGGACATCTCCACAACTAACCTGTGTAGACACCCTATAGAGTCCATATGAACTTTATGGGTGTCTTAGTAGAGATAAAGCATAAGATGACCATGCGTCGTCACTAGAATAGAACTTTCATAGAACGTCCGCCGGCCATCATTCTTTAGGCTAACCATAAAATGTCCTCAGGAAGGCAGCAATAGTCGTGGGCTGCCTATAGATATCCTATATTGCCACGCCCGTCGGTGAGCATGCGCGTGCGTGGCCGAGTGGTTACCGCGCTTGACTTTCGTGCGGAGGCCCAGGGTTCGATTCCTGGGAGTTCCGCGTATTTTATTTATACTTTCAGTTTAATGTTCTGGTGAATTCGAGAACATTGTTGTTTATTCTAGGCCCGAATGTTCTACGCGTCGAACCTTCTACGCCGATTATTCCAGAAGCCCACGCGTGTACATAAGGGGCTTCGCGTGGCGAGCCAAAGTCAGTTTCGCCCCAGCGTTCGATCTCTGCTGCTTCGCCGACTTCGACGCCCGCGACGCTCTGTTGTTATCTTTCTGTTTCCTTTTTATTTTTGGGCACAAGTTCGCCCCATTAAACGTTTCAGTTTTCTCAGTTATTCCTTTGTCTCATCACTTGTCATTCGTGACATTTTGGTGGAGGTGCGGGGTACCGCATTCTATGCCCGTGGACCGTACCCCTCCGAAGACATCCCCGCCAAGTGAGGTGCTCAGGCCCGGAAGGGTACCCTACGCAGAAGACGCCGACGCCCAAGCAAGCCGCCGTACCGAAGTCCAACTCCCGACATCCGGACCCTTGCTGCAGAAGCCGAAGAAGAAGATCCCGACGATGACCACCCCGCCCGTCGTCGTCCTGCCCGTCGCTCCGCGGACGCCTACTCCTTTCCTCGGCGAGATCTACGAGGACGTCGAAGACTGGATCAACCAGTACGAGCGCGTGGCTCGCCACAACGGGTGGAGTGACGAACAGCGCCTGCAGAACCTCTATTTCTCGCTTGAGGGAACTGCAAGGCACTGGTTCGAAAACCACGAAGCTTCTTTGACTTCATGGGAGCTTTGCAAGAACGAGCTGACGCGAACGTTCGCCAATCAACATCGAAGAGAGAGGGCCGAAGATTTGCTGCAGTCCAGGACCCAGGGCCCCAATGAGAGCGTCACTAGTTTCGTAGAAGACGTCCTGCGCCTAAGCTCCCGCGCCGACCCTCAGGCCACCGAGGAAAAGAAGCTGCGCATTCTGATGCGCGGCGTGAAGGACGACATCTTCGGTGGACTCGTACGCAACCCACCGACGACCGTTCAAGAATTCGTCACCGAGGCGACGAACATGGAGCGTGCCGTACTTGCAAGGGCAACCCACTACCAGCGGCATCCCGGCGTAGCTGCCCCCTTGCCATCGGGATTCAACCACGGCTCCAGCCTGACTGAAATTCGCGAAATAATTCGCGACGTCGTCCGAGAAGAGCTCAGGAAGCTCCTGCCTGCTGCCAACCAACCTGCTTCGCTGTCAATAGCCGAAGCTGTCCGCGAAGAAGTTCAGCGGGCAATCCAACCAGAGGCTCCTGCCACTGTAGCAGCACCGGAGGAGCCCGCTGTAAGCTACGCCGCAGTGGTCCGACGAGCACCACCAACCCCGCGTCCGTACGTGCTGACTCCCCGACGTGAACCTCCAGCGCCGCAGTATTCCCGACGCCAGGAAGATCGGGCGCACGTCCGCCCAGAACAAGCTGCACCAAGAAAGACCGACGTTTGGAGGACGGCCGATCGACGCCCCTTGTGCTACCATTGCGGGGAAGCCGGCCACATTTACCGTCGATGCCCCTACAGACGACTGGGGCTGCGCGGGTTCCACCCGAACGACCCGCGCCCAATGTACGACGAACGCCCTCGTGACATCGAGGAGTACCTCCGACGTTCGCCATCTTCAACGCCGCCTTTCCACCGTGAGTCCCGCTCACCGTCGCCCAGACGTTCAGCGTCGCCAGCGCCACGACCCCGCCGAGAGAGCCTGTCTCCCCTGCGTCGCCGGGAAAACTAAGTGCGGCAACGCCTGGAGGTGGCGTTGCCGAAGTCGACCGAAGCAAAGAGCCTCCAAGAACGACGGAGCGCTCCCACTCTCCCGACGCTTCGCACCACATTGACGCGCCTGCATCGGTGTCCAACAACCTAAACGTCATTATCGACGGCCACGACGCATCGGCACTCGTGGACACCGGAGCAGACTACTCAGTCATGAGTGGGAGGCTCTCTCGCCGCCTGCGAAAAGTTACGACGCCATGGGGAGGACCACAAATTCGCACCGCCGGAGGACACCTTATCACGCCTGTCGGAAGTTGCACTGCTCGCGTCGAAATTCACGGCGAAACGTGCCCTGTGAAATTCGTCGTTTTACAAGACTGTTCTAGAGATGTCATTCTCGGCATGGACTTTCTGTGTGAATACGGCGCCGTCATCGACCTGGGAGAGAACAGATTGACGCTGCGGAAGCCTGTTCCACCTGCAGAGGAACCCCAAACAGCGCCAGCCGCCGTCCGAGTCGCCGCCGACCACGTGAACCTGCCGCCGCGATCAAGTGTTGTCGTACCCGTCGTGACCGATACAGCTACCTGCGGCGAAGTTCTCCTGGAAGGCAACCTTCAATTGCTCCTGGGGAGAGGAATCGGCGTTGCAAGAGGAGTGGCTGAACTTCAGGATGGGCGCACCGTGGTCCTCGTGACGAACTTCCGACAAGAAACGCAACACCTCACGAAAGGTGCCGCTGTGGGCCACGTCGAGGAACTTCGAAACTCCGCCGAAATCGCCGCGATCGCTGACGAATCATCGCCACCGCAGCAAGACATTGCGCCGCCAGCGCAGCTCGACATCGACCCGAAGCTTCCAGGCCCGAAACGACGACAGCTGATTGACCTCCTCGCCGAATATAGCGACTGCTTCGCGAAGTCATCGAAGGTGCGCCAAACCGCCGTTGCGAAGCATCGGATCGTTACCGAGGACGACGCGCTCCCTGTGCACCGATCGCCGTACAGAGTCTCCGTAAAAGAAAGGGAGGTCATTCAAGAGCAAGTGCAAGAAATGCTGAACGATGACATCATCCAGCCTTCAAGCAGTCCATGGGCCTCCCCAGTCGTGCTTGTCAAGAAGAAGGACGGAACGCTTAGGTTCTGCGTGGACTACCGACAGCTGAACGCGGTAACGAAGAAAGACGTCTATCCACTCCCCCGCATCGATGACACGCTAGACCGGCTGCGCCACTCCCGGTACTTTTCATCGATGGATCTGAAGAGCGGTTACTGGCAGATCGAAGTCGACGAACGGGACCGAGAGAAGACAGCTTTCGTCACGCCGGATGGACTGTACGAGTTCAAGGTGATGCCCTTCGGACTATGCACGGCGCCAGCAACTTTCCAGCGTGTCATGGACACCGTACTGGCAGGACTGAAGTGGCAGAGCTGTCTTGTCTACCTTGACGACGTCGTTGTATTTTCAAGTGACTTCGATGAGCACTTGCGACGACTCCGAGCTGTCCTCCAAGCCATACAGACCGCACGACTCACCCTTAAGCCGTCCAAGTGCCGGTTCGCCTATGACGAACTGAAGTTCCTAGGCCACGTGGTTAGTAATGACGGCGTGCGCCCAGACCCCGAGAAGACTCGCGCCGTTGCGGCATTTCCAGCGCCTTCGGACAAGAAGGCCGTGCGAAGATTCCTTGGACTTTGTGCCTACTATCGACGCTTCGTCCGCGATTTTGCAAGGATTTCCGCACCGCTCACAAAACTTACGAAGGACGCCGAGAAGTTCGAATGGGCCGAGGAGCAGCAGCACGCATTCGACGAGCTGAAGCAACGACTCCAGACTCCTCCTGTTCTTGGACACTTCGATCAAGACGCGGAAACCGAGATTCATACGGACGCAAGTAACGAAGGGCTTGGCGCGGTACTGGTTCAAGTGCAAGAAGGCACCGAGCGAGTCATCGCCTACGCAAGTCGGACACTGTCCAGAGCGGAGAGAAATTACTCCACGACTGAAAAAGAATGTCTTGCGGTCGTCTGGGCCATCACGAAGTTTCGCCCGTACTTATACGGGAGTCCTTTCCGCGTTGTCACGGACCACCACTCGCTCTGCTGGCTTGCGAACCTAAAGGACCCTTCAGGACGTCTCGCTCGATGGAGCCTCCGACTGCAGGAGTTCAACATGACTGTGGTCTACAAGTCAGGCCGCAAGCACAGCGACGCCGATTGCTTGTCCAGAGCCCCTGTCGATACATCCCCCGGAAGCCGCGACGACGATGACGACGAGTGCTTCCTAGGCGCGGTGAACACCGACGACATGGCACGACGTCAAAGAGACGATCCTGAGTTGCGCGCCCTAATCGAGCACCTCGAAGGACGAGGGGGTACTATCCCCCGTGTCTTCTTGAGAGCCCTGCCGACCTTCGTCCTCCGAAAAGATGTGCTTTACAAGGAGAACTTCGGCGACAACAGCTCGCCATGGCTGCTGGTAATCCCTGCCGACCTTAGAGAGGAGATCTTCCAAGCCTGTCACGACGACCCAACGGCTGGGCACCTTGGCTACAGCAGGACACTCGCCAGGATTCGAGAAAAATACTACTGGCCAAGGCTACCGAAGACCGTTCACCTCTACACCCGATCATGCCACGAGTGTCAGCGACGCAAGAAACCGCCGACGAAGCCGTCAGGACTTCTGCATCCGATTGCTCCCCCGTCTACGCCGTTCCAGCAGATCGGAATGGATTTACTTGGCCCGTTCCCGCCGTCAACATCGGGAAACCGCTGGATAATCGTCGCCACAGATTATCTGACACGGTACGCCGAGACGAAAGCCCTTCCATCAGGTACGGCTGTGGAAGTCGCCAAGTTTTTCATCGAGTCCATTGTCCTCCGGCACGGCGCCCCCGAAGTCCTCATTACCGACCGTGGATCATCGTTCATGGCCCAGCTGACGCAGGAGATCCTTCGTCTCAGTGGCACCGGCCACCGTCGAACCACTGCGTACCATCCGCAGACAAATGGACTAACAGAACGGCTAAACAAAACCATCGCCGACATGATCTCAATGTATGTCGACGTAGAGCACAAGACTTGGGACGAGGTGTTACCCTACGTCACATTTGCTTACAACACGGCGGTGCAAGAGACTACAGGAGTAACACCGTTTCAGCTGGTGCATGGCAGAAAAGTGTCGACCATGCTCGACGCAATGCTACCCCACGAACCAGCTGACGATGGGATACCCGACGCCCAGGTGGTTGCTCAACGAGCCGAAGAAGTTCGCCAGCTCGCCCGACTCCGAATTCAAGATCAACAACGTGTCGACGCTACCCGGTACAACCTTCGCCGAATCGACGTTCGCTTCAAGCCCGGAGACCGTGTGTGGGTTTGGACCCCGATACGACGACGCGGTCTAAGCGAGAAACTCCTGAAGCGCTACTTCGGACCCTACAAAGTTCTTCGCCGACTCGGGGACCTGAACTACGAGGTGATGCCCGACGGAACACGGACTTCATCACGCCGCCCTCCACGACCGGAAGTCGTCCACGTCGTGCGCCTCAAGCCGTATTACGCACGATAAGACTGTGAACTGTGATCTCGTGCAACGCTCGATAGGATAGTTTTGCCAGCCTCAGTATTTTCCCATTCTTTTGTTTGTCTTGCTCTGTTTTGTTGCCTTCCACGTGGCATCGAGACGATGCCTTTTTAAAAGGGGGAGTAATGCCACGCCCGTCGGTGAGCATGCGCGTGCGTGGCCGAGTGGTTACCGCGCTTGACTTTCGTGCGGAGGCCCAGGGTTCGATTCCTGGGAGTTCCGCGTATTTTATTTATACTTTCAGTTTAATGTTCTGGTGAATTCGAGAACATTGTTGTTTATTCTAGGCCCGAATGTTCGACGCGTCGAACCTTCTACGCCGATTATTCCAGAAGCCCACGCGTGTACATAAGGGGCTTCGCGTGGCGAGCCAAAGCCAGTTTCGCCTCAGCGTTCGATCTCTGCTGCTTCGCCGCCTTCGACGCCCGCGACGCTCTGTTGTTATCTTTCTTTTTCCTTTTATTTTTGGGCACAAGTTCGCCCCATTAAACGTTTCAGTTTTCTCAGTTATTCCTTTGTTTTGTCACTTCGTCATTCGTGACAATATTCTGGTATGGACGCTGCTCTATAGAACGTCCTCGGAGCGTTTATACGTAATTTTATAGGTTTGGCCTATAGAAATCTCGTATGATGGTGCGTCACGCGGAGCTTCGTTGCAAAACCTGCACATAAGTATATTACAGAGATGGTAATGAACGTGAAAAGATTATTTGACAACCATGATATTGCGCCCGAGTGGGTGTTTGTATTGGACGAACTCTTTCACATGAAACAATTTTGGCCCGCGCTTGCCCTTATTAAATGGGCAGATCGGTTTTATACACTGAATAGATAACAAAAAGACTTGCTAGCTCAGATGACCTCATGGGCGAGTTGGTTATATATAATACACACTGCAGCGGAAAGGACAAGGACAACTAAAATATAATTTACTTCTTCTTGTTCCTTACGGGCATAACGCTTTCGGTGTCAGGTTCTTTGTAACATTTCAACGTTATAGACAAAACGTTATTGGTCGCTATGAAAATCGGCTTACAAAAATATTATGGTAGTATTCGGTCCTTTCACCTTTTGCAACCTTTTCTTTTTGAATGCCATCACCGAGCAAGATGTGAGTCCCATGATGGTATTTATCCCGCTAAATGCATACACTATATCGACGTACAGGTCATGTGGTGTCTGTTTTCCCGTTAAAGTTGGCGAGGAAAGTGAATTGATCTCTAGGTCACGAGATTATAATTATCCCGCTAAATTTACAAGGGAAATTGATATCACGTTACATGATAACAAGAAGCCTTGCATCATTCCCGCTATATTTAGCGGAGAACTCGAGTTGGCGTGTATGTCTATGTCAAATAATAGAACACTGCAAGCGTTGCATTATTTGTACGCCACAGGCCACGGGTTCCCGAAATACGACTTCACGAAATCCGGAACTACTAGCCAACAAACGTTTCACGTTAAAATATTCCATTTGGATTGTCCAATGCCCCGCGAAACGTTATACCAACTTGTTTACGAAGAGAATGGTCAGAAACATAAACCGAAAAACCCTGATGCGAGGCGAACGCCCAATTGTTTCTAGGCAAATAGCTCAAAAATTCTAATCTATGTACGTATCTTCTCAGTATTAAGAAATAATTGCAATTACGACAGTTGCAAAATGTACAGAGCGGCGGGGACGCTTCTACGGAGAGCAACATTTTTAATCAAGACTCGTCAGCGCTCAAATTAGGCCAGATAAAGCTAAATAGCTGACGTACGTCGCTAGTCTTATGCCAGTTCCGCAACCAAAAGACGCACCCCCACCGCGCTTCTGAAGGCGCGTACTTGCGATAGTGGTTTGTTTGCGAACTTCGTCTGTTGAGGCGAGCTTCGTCCGAATACTTCAGTTCACACAAAACGACTCGCACTCATAAAAAACGACAAGCTCCATGAGCTATGCTTCGAGAGCGCGCCGGAAAAGCCGTCAGCTGCAAGTGTTATTTTTTTAACCAATGCAAAAAAAAAAACATTATAGGTTACATGGAAACAATGTTGACTCTATATAATTTTTTTCGACCACAAAGATATTGATAAAAAGTAAAATTTCAGCACTTAAGATATATTTATAAAAACAAAATTCGACACAACCATTATCTCTTTAGCCACTGAGATGCGTAAGAACGGAGTAAGCACAAGGCGGGGATTATTAGTCTGCGACCTCCAACTTATTTATTTGAATTGAGTCTCAAAGCAAGCGGAACAGCAACACCACCTTACATTTTCGCCTTCAAAAAAAAATAAATAAAAAAAATAGAAAGGAAAATTAAAATTCTTGTTTAGTTATGGAGATCGTCATTTATTCAGCTTTCTCCTCAGGTTACGGAGGCCATGTGCGTACACAGAGGGCAATGTGCCCAGTGACTTGTTTAGGTTTACTTTCGTACGCTGAGTTTGCAACAATTCTAAAAAAGTATTCTTCGGAAATTGGGCTTCGTGTTTACCACGTGCGCGTTCGCGGAGTCAATGCGATGGTCTAGTGTATCGCAATGTTCGGCGATGGCTTTCGAGTTTTGGTTGGAGCTACATTTTCGGACTTTGATAAGTGTTTTCATTGCGGTATCTACTCAGCATCCTCTTCGTGAGTAATAAACCTTTATCATCGCAAAACTGGGTTGATATCGCAGAGAACACGTTTCATATTTAAACGATAAAATGTAAAGGTGTTCCAGTCGTGACCTACATCTCAAGGCTTGGGTGATCTTCACAAAGCTAGGGTGACCCACGGCAAGTTGCTGGTTACCCAGGCGCTGTAAAAGCTATGAATGACTTTGCGTTATTTGGCTCAAACAGCTATTCACACCCGTAGTGAAAAGCTGTTGAAACGTGTGCTTTTTAATAAATATGTTAAGTTTTGAGTGAAATATTGATATTGGTAAATCGACAGACTTGTAATATTTGTCATTGCGGAGACGGTCAGCTGTAAATTAGTGTGTTTAACTTTTCGGTTATAATGTTGTACAGTAGCTGAATATCATGACTGTTTTCACCTATTCACCTCCCTCCTAATTGTTTGCGTTTTATTTGTAACGCCTTCGCATGAGAGAGTTGCATGTTGTGTATTTTAATTTCGAGCTTGTTGCTGGTCTTATATGAAAAAAGAAAAAAAGATTGTCGAGCCAGTGCCCCGTCGTGCAGATTGTGCAAAGTAGGAAGCACGAGTTCTTTTTTTAGTTTTGCAAAGGAAGACAATTTTGGGACATCCCTACCCCGAAGCCCGAGAGAACTTTACGCTATTTGTATTACGGAACAAGAAATGTAATTGAAAATGCTATTGGAAACCTTTAATCTAGTCTGAAAGCGTGAAATCCATATAAAATTTATTATTTTTTTTGTTCAATATTCCATATGGCGAAACGTTATTTTGAATTTTGGGTTACGGATATATTGTACTTATAACACAAAATATGTTTATCCACTAATCTTTAATACAAACCTTTAACGATCAACCGTCACGCTCGGCTATTACAGTAGGTTATAGATATTTAAATATAAGTCGTGTAATATTCTTATTGGAAGGATAATTCTAAAAAGTAGGAAAAACTCCAAGCTGAATGTAAATTTGTCCTGGGCATTTGTCGAGTTAGGGAGACATTAAAATAGCGAATATCCCCAACATTATGTTGGAACATTAACGTGTATTGATACATTATGGCTTTATTAGGAATCCTACTGAACAGTACTGAAAGCCGCGACATCCGTCAGTTTTAGAACGACTTGAAGCATGATGGAAACGCAAGGGTGCTGTCAAATTTATCATTCGTGCCTTAGGTGCAAAGCTAGCGGTGAGAAATCACGGATGAATAAAGTTCACCAGCATTTCACCGCCACTAGCTTTGTGTAGGCTGCTCGAGGGTAATTTCGGAGCACCCTTAAGTTTCCCACGTGTTCAAGTCGCTCCAAAATTAACTGCTCTCGTTGTTTTTGATGATGCTCAGCAAGTTTATCAATTAAATCATATGTTTATTTTTACTAATAATATATAATTAACGAATATTGACTAATTACTCAGCAGACTGTGGCGTTTATTTGCTCTTCGAATGTTCGCCGAACTCGACAAACGCCCAGCGAAGCCAACATTCAGGCAGCTGTTTGCACTAGTTTATAAATATGATTTCGAATTTTAAAAAAAATCACCTGGTATACGTTCTGAGGAGCCATGAATAAAACACAAGTAAAGGAATACTTTCGAAAGATATACGAAAGGGACCTAAGCAGTACCCAGCCAGATACTATAAGGACTGTGCTTTGCAGTGCTGGCGTTGTTTGAAACTGCTGATAATAAAATAAAAATTCATATTAATTTTATCATGCTAACAAAGAATTTGAATGTTTCGAGCACTCATCAAGTTTGTGGTTACGTTGGCTCCTCGGACATGAGCCCCATATCTCCTCACACGCAGACAAAAGGCAAAACCCTTACATTTCACGAGGTACGCTAGTTCAATAAATATTTTCCCCAGTCTTTCGCAATGCAATGAATGTAGTGCTTTTATAAGCTCCACATAACATAACTGTGACTCAAACGGTTGCTTTAACAGATTCTGGATCGGATGAAGCAACAGAATTCCCAAGTGGTTCTGAATCCTCAAGTAGCTCAGAATTGGACATTGATGGCTCAAAAGCGATTCCCCCTGCTCATACTGAGACCAATGTGCATATGAGGGCGACTGGAACATCCGAGATAGAATCAAGTATTACGTCTAAAATAACGACACTCATAAGCCCAGTGACCACAACGGCAACTCCAACACGGTCGACAGTTTCAATGTCGCAGATGTTCACCACTGTCCTTACAAGGGGAACGTCTATTGTTACATCACGCAGAACGTCAACAATCATTCCAACCGAGGCGCAAAAATCTACAATCATTAGAACCACGACTCCAAGATCCACAATCACCGTGGCAACAACAAGTGAGTAAAATAGCACGGCAGATGAATATTAATTCCTGCAAAATGGGGAATGGCCTCCCGCGTGATATATTTTGGCAGCAGAAATTTTTACAGCGGCCGACTAAAGGGTGTTGAGAAAGGTGGTTCACATTGTTTGTTTCGACCATAAAAAAGCAAATATTTACCAGCGTTATGGCTATGCATGGAGATTACTAGCAACTTAAAAAGGCATTTGGGATTAAAAAAAAACTCTTTCTTATGGGCGTTTGTTGGTGTGATCAATACCGTTAAGGCTTGACTGTTCGACCTTGCTTGAAAAGAAGCACAGTAAAGCTGCAAATCTGCAAGCGTTGTCGTCACAGTATTTAAATTTTGTCCACTTCACGGTAGGTGTGTCGCTTGCATTGTTGCTTTGTATTGTCCTAAGGACATGGAATCGTGAATATGTCTTGTCTGGAGCTTCCGCTTATGGTCCAGAGGTCCAACGAGTCAAGAGACCCAATAGCCACGTGACAGCCGAGTCAAGAGGTAGAATGAGTCAAAAGGTCCAATTTGAGTCAAGAGGTCCAATGCGTCAAGAGGTCCAACGAGTCAAAAGGTCCAATTTCTGTCAAAAGGTCCAACGAGTCAAGAGGTCCAACGCGTCAAGAGGTTCATCGAGCCTTATTTTTTGACTGGACGGTGGTTTAAAAGGCGCAAAGGACTAAGAAGAGAAGGAGGAGACAGGACAGAGCGCTTACTTACAACTGTCAAATTTAATAGAGCATCTAGAGAACGACAAGGTGGAAGTGAAAAAGGAAAAAAAGAAAGATAAAATTAAACTCACTGATGCTACAGAGACAACATATTTGGTTTTAGAAATCGAAATAAAAATTATTTTAACTTTAGCTAAAGGCAAAGTGCTTGTCACGTAAAAAATTGTCTATAAAAAAGAAAGAGAGAAGAAAAAATAGAAAAACAAGGAAAAAATAAAAAAGGACGCAAAGCAAACGTCTAAAAATCTTCAGGGAAAACACCGGTATTTTTTATCTTCTCTGTCTATAATTATATTGCTATCAATGACTGCTTGTGACGATTACTGACTGTTTGACCTATTTGAATGATTTTGGACAATACAGCTACTACATAGCTATTTTCGACAAGTAGACAGGTACTATTTGCCACAATGTATATGTATTTGAGTGTTAAAAATTACGCGATGTGTAAGTCGGTTGGAATTGTAAGATGGTGGGTTAGCTGCTCAATCATTTTTTTGAAAATTGGGCTATAGAGATTGAAGTCGATTGAAGAACTGTTCGTGTCGGAAAGCACGTCGATATCTGAAGCTGATAAATCTAGTGGGTCGAGTGCTAGGTCAGGGCGAATGGAAAAATGACTAACTTTACATGCCATGCTGCGCCAGGGCATACTGTCTCTTCAAATTCTTCGAAGACCAAGGACTTAAAAATATAAAGGAAGCTATTTTGACGGGACGTGAACAAATTAAAACAATTACTACAACGTTTAAAAATTATGTCACAAAAATTAAAAAAACAAAAATCTTCAGTTATCTTGACGTTGAACGCCGTAAGAGTGCTTTAGTGAGATGGTAGACGTCGAAATAGCATTTAATTATGGGCATGGTTTCGTACGTGACGAAATCTGTGTTCAAAGTAGTTTTGCAATTATTTTCAACCCGGATGTCGAAGTAGTCACTACCTAAACAAAAAAGTCATCTCAAATTGTGGAATTTTAAGACCTTTCCGGTGACCTGTTCGATATTCGCGGAGGAGGGCAACACGGGAGATGCAGATTTACGACATTGTCGTCAGGGGTAAAAAAGCAAAGGCCCACAGCCCTGCACGGCTGCAGGTCCCCAACAAACCAACGTTGCTCTAAGCTTGAGAGTTTATAAAAACAATGATTATTCGTGTTTAAAAATCCAGAGCTCAGCATTCTATCCCCACAGCCCAGCCGCGCGTATCTGTCGCTTCAGAAACCAAGCAAAACACGGTTCACTACGCACTAACACTGATTACATCACCGGCCAGGAACGATGTATCAAAGCCGTGTTCGTGAGATCCCCCTGCCGTGTGGAAGTTTTCACAGCTTAACGTTTTGCTCTTTTTCCGGCATTTTTCTTCTGCGCCTTATTTTGTTAGCATCTCTGTTGTCTGCTTTTTTAACGCGTGAGCATTACCTGGCTCAGTCAGCGAAAAAAGCCGTCGGCAAAATCGGTCATCAAAATGGGCGGCGGAGAAAAGCTCACCGGAGATAAGCTCACCGGAGAAAAGCTCACCGCAAAACCGGCAGATGCTGAGAAAAGCTCACCGGCCTTTGAGCAAATGCAAAAAAAAGGCTCACTGATTTTTTTTTTAACTTAGCGGATGCTGCGTCCAACGTAGCAATTTAACATAATTCGCATTCGTCACTTCAATAGAAATATGTCAACTCTTTTGTAATATTCTTGAAGTTCATTGGGCATATTTACTAATTTATCAGAAATTAGCAATCACCCATTCTGTATATTAATGAAGCCGTAAGTATAAAATCAGAACAACGTACACCGGTAAAAAAGACAACAATTTATTGACAACTCGCAGTGTGCCGTCGGTAGCTCTGTCAAATGAAGAGGTTTGTTCTTTGCGAGCTAATATGAATAGCGGTGTGTGAACCGTTTCAGTTTCAAATATTGCGTAGTGTCTAATGGATAAGTAGGTGTTTGCTAATGTAATCAGTGTCGGCTACGCTGTTTTCTTCCTGTTGATTTAACTAACAAAACATTAGTTGAGAGAACAGAATTGTCCTGTCGTGTTTGTTGTCTTCGCTCCGTCGTCGTCGTTTGAGCGGTTTTCATCATGTAAAACGTTTACCAACTCGCCCTATTCCCTACCTTATAAAAGACTGCTTATATAGGTCACGAGTAACAACATGGCCGGTGCGCAGTTCTGAAGGTCACGGGTGGCTCGCCGTAGAAAGGCACTATCACACAAAGGCAACGTGTGGAAACACCAGCACGAACGGCTAGAAAACGTGCTTCTCCGTGAAAGAAAAAAGTTTCGATACCCTACTGACTGTTTTGTCCTATTTTCAAAGGTTAACAAAAGCTTAAAAGACTTTCAGGCACCACGTTGTTGCGCATGCACTTTCAAATTTTCGCCATCTGCAGTTTTGATTTTTAGGTTTTAGGCAGACATTATAAGTTTTGTAACTTCTTCCTGTTCTTCAAGTTCATAAAGTTTTGAGTTGGGCTTTCGTTGCCTACACAGGAAGCCACAAAAAACACTCGCCCGAAATTATTATTTTGGGAGCAATATACCGAATAATTAAAAAAGAACATTTTCTCTTTTACAAAGTTGACGAATTTGAATGATAATGAACTGATATATGTTACGCATGATCCAACAGCCTCCATACAAAAAGAAGAAAAAAAGATCGATGAGCTTTTCTCCGCATACGCTCGATAGCCGGTGAGCTCTTCTCCGCATCCGCCGGTTTTGCGGTGAGCTTTTCTCCGGTAAGCTTATCTCCGGTGAGCTTTTCTCCAATGAGCTTTTCTGCGGTGAGCTTTTCTCCGGGATTTCGTCAAAATTCGTGATTGGTCCAACACAATCCAAAACAATAAAAAGGAAAAAAGAACTCTGGTCACGTGATATATCTCGTCACGTGATATCTCTGGTCACGTAACCTATCTGGTCATCTGACCAAAGAAAACATCTGTGGCCACGTGACAAACCCGAAGGGGAAAAAAACTCTGGTCACGTGACCTTTCTGGTTAAGTGAGCACGAAACCATCCTTGTTTCGAACCTAGGCCCTCTTGATCGTTAAACTAGCGCGCTATTTGTTGTGGCAACACAACTCGGGCAAAGCTAGTGCTCACGGATTCTCACATCATAAGAAAAAGGTTAAGTGCCTCGTAGGTTTTTTTTTTTTGCCTGTACTTATTTTACATTTTTTGCCTGTACATATTTCACACCAAAAGGTGAAACGAGTCAAGATATCCAATATTGGACCTCTTGACGCGTTGGACCTCTTGACAGATTGAGGCACGAGTCAAGAGATCCAATATGGGTCAAGAGGTCCAACGCGTCAAGAGGTCCAACGAGTCAAGAGATCCACGGCGAGTCAAGAGGTCCAACGCGTCAGGAGGTACAACGGGTCAAGAGGCCCAATACTGGACCTCTTGACTCGTTGGACCTCTTGAAGCGTTAGACCTCTTGACTCGGAATCTTTCACACCTCTTGCCTGTACATATTTCACACCAAGAGATGAAACGAGTCCAGATATCCAATATTGGACCTCTTGACGCGTTGGACCTCTTGACACATCAAGGCACGAGTCAAGATATCCAATATGGGTCAAGAGGTCCAACGCGTCAGGAGGTCCAACGGGTCAAGAGGTCCAACTTGACCCGTTGGACCTCCAGACGCGTTGGACCTCTTGACTCGGAATCTGGAGTTTCGTGGGCCGTGGCCATCCAGAGACGTCTTTGCCACAAAGCCTTTCTACATGTAGATTTTCTTTCGAGGTAGACAATGCGGCTAGGTCGCGCTCCACGAACGAAGCATTGTGCACAGATAAGGCTAATTTAATTTGACATGATCCTTTATATTTCATATTTTCACCAATGACAATTGATGAGGCGCCGAATGACTGAAGACAATTAAATGATTAATCTAGCGAAATTGTGCCCAAAACAAAATAGGAGCAGGCTAGTGTCGCAAGTGTCGTGGTCAACTAATCAGCTAGTCTGACCCCCCCCCCCCCCCCAGGATCCTAACGCGGAGTCTCTTTCGTGCACGCTTGGCATTCTTGAATATTCGGCGCAGAAGTTTCGGCACGTGGAACATTCGGTCCTCGAACAAGCAACAGGGTTCTCGAATTTACCAGAACACGTCATTTGCAGAAATAAGAAAAAGGCCTGCCTGCTCCCAGGCATCTAACCTCTTTTCTTTGCTCGGGAACCAAACGCGATACCAATTCGACCGCGGGCGCGGTTGCTCGGGGACGCGCCTGGCAATATGTGACAAGGCAAACAAACGTTCCACATTTATTCGTATAGCTCGCAAACTCGGAGTATCTCATTCGCGACAAACGTAATTAGAAAGCTAATATATAATTTCAACGAAATTACTGCATGAAAGTAAATACCGTTCATCTATAAATCACCAGCCCAGAAAATATTTTTAACGATTTTCTATACTGCGAGTACTATTTAAATTGCGGTAATTTAATTAGAGTAATGCGGTAGCTGCCCCAATGTCTACCGGAGAAAAGCATGGGGCACATCTTTAACACAAGATCTGCATCACCGTTTTGTTGCGACTCGTACCCAATCAGTGATTAGGCGAGATTCAACCGAAAAATGCTGCAGCAGTCGTGACGAATCTATGTTGCCCGGTCGTATTTACGGTGGCGGCTTTTGGTGCCCCCTTTCTAGCGAAAAGCGATGTCCCAAAGCAAAAACGCACGTGATCAGGGAAAGACAGTGCAATCACCCTTGGCGTCGCTCTTTGCACAAACACATCAACTGTGGCTGGGCTAAAGGCTAGGCACTGCTTTGCCCCTCCCGCCTGTCGGTTGAGTGACGTTCGCTTGCGAGCTTTTTTATTTTCACGATTCACTGGATTGTTTTTTCGTCCTCCGCGTCCGCTCGAGCAGCGGGCTGCGACACGGCGGTTGACGACGAGCGCTTTGGATGCCCTGGGAAGTTCCTTTTGGAGGACCACGTGTTGGCGAGCTTCGCTTGCGAGGCTGCGGGCGATGCGAAATCGGGCCTCAGGTGCACGAAAGTTCGGGCACCAGCTTGCGCGGTGTGCTCGCTTTCCTTACGGCCCTGTTGGCTTTTAATGATTTCTGCGGAATTTAGTGGCGTTTGTACGGAAAAGAAACACGTGATCGCGTAGAAATAGATGCCATCACCGTGTTTTTACTCCCTGACCGACGCGGTCGTCACTCGCACAACAATGTCATCAATAAAAAAACGCTTTATTTCTCTCTCACTCTCACATTTTTCGAAGGTCATCTCTCAACTATTTTACTGAAAGCAATGCTTCTAGAGCAAATAACAAGAAATATATAGACTAAAAGCAAATCTTCGATGCACATTTTTTAAGTACGTAACACCTGCCACTGTTAATCACAGCGCACTTTATCTGGTGGTTAGCCTTTTTGTAAATGGGTACGGCATGTACAACGCTAGATTTCTGGCACTTTGAGGAGGGCCACATTTGCTTGAGAAAAAAAAGTGCCATCGAAAGGTTCAAAGACTAGTTTCGCCGTTTAAACAACAGGGTTGCACGGTGATGCGCGCTCATCTTTCAAAGGGCATGGTCTTTCTATAGGGTGGTCCAAGTCACCAGGCTCGATCTAAAATTGACCGTAAATATCGACGCCTGCACGTAGCAATCTAAAATTTTCGTCAAAAGTGTAATTCACAGGTCGGTGTTTTCTTGTAAAATTACAAAACGCTGCTCTCTTTCTGTAAAAAATAAGGCCAAGAAACTTGCCAGCGTCTACGGCGGGCAGCAGCGGAGACGACAGGGGTCCAATAGCAGGTTGTGTTTGGCGTTCGTATTGATAGACGGCGCGACCTCCTTATCGCGACGGCTCGCGACCACCGTGGTTTATTAACATGACTATAATCTTTTTGAAATGCACTTTCGGGTAAAAAATAAATGCGAACAATAAAAGCAATACTTAAAGTAAAAAACGCGTTTGCATAACGCCGGCGTTTTTACTGCCAACGGATATTGTCTGCATGTCGTCTGCTATCTTTCGCTGGTCGGCTGCACCTTCAGACGCTGCTCCCGACGTTGTCTATCAATACGAACGCCAAACACACCCCGCTACTGGACTTGGTCGTCTGGGTCGCCACCCGCCGTAGACCCTGACAAGTTTCTTAGCCCTATTTGTTTTACTAAAAGAAATTTACGCTTTGTAATTTTACTAGAAAAAACCGACCTGTGAAATACACCTTTGACGAAAGGTTTAGATGCTTACGTGCAGGCGTTGCTTTTTATGGTCCATCTTAGATTGAGCCTGGTGACTTGAATCACCCTATAAATTTACCAGTAAACGGGCTTCGCTCTCTGAACATTTAGAGCTGCTCTACAGTGGTTTCAGCCAAGCTTTAAAGGGCAGAGTAAAGACATTCAATCGGGATGTTTTTTCTTTTTGTTTTTTACTTTTGACGAGTTTACTGGCACCAGTGGGACTCAAGAATACCCGCCCGTAAAGCCAGTGGTCAAGATACTATTTTTGCTGCGGTGTAATTTCATGGACAAAAGTGGGAGTGTTCATTCAATTTATCCTTCGCAAAACTTGGTGACCTAGCTGGGCGGTCGCAGTAGCAGCCAATGACGATATTCGAGTGAGGCTCATAGATACGGCCCGAGCATTACATGGACACTCGATTTTGGCTCGGGATAATTGATAGCTCGAGAAGCATTGGGGTAGTGGCCCGTGTCCAGTCGCTGCAACGACGACTATAGCCGAACCACAACAATGTCTGGAACTCAGCGAGTGTCCTGTGCCTTCCCAACCGCAGCGCGTGGCTATAGTGAACATTCGAGCCATATATTTGGCTCCAAAATACGGTGCTGCTTGTTCTGGCTGCGAGTTGAGGGGGTGAATGCCGCCCGTTTTTTCTTTATTTTTTTCTGCAACTTCCATTGCGTGTGTTGGAAATCAAACTGGTGTTTCACAGGTCATGAACATGAGGGATGCGTCTAAGCGTATTTGAGCGAAGTGCTATAATCGTTTCATCGCCTGCCTAAACGAACATACGTGCGATATGATCATGGGCTGGAAACCAGACCTAACGGCGAACATGAAATTTTCCGTCAAACTGAAGAAGTCTTAAACAAAGATTTATATGATTCGGCAGACACATTGCAAAGAAGCAATGAGTCATGCGCTTTGTTTTTTATTTACACTCGCAATTTAAGTGTGGTTTTACATCACTGAAATAAAGGAGGGCATAGAAACCTTCCACAATCACATTCTAAAGGAATATTAGGAATATGTTGACATTTGTTGATGACTATCTTCTAAGAACCACGTGTTTCTCATTGAATATTTAACGCAGACCTAAGGAGGGTATTTTTCAAGGATTAGTTTGACATAATTACAAAAACAAAATTAACTTGCGTACTTGCTTTTTGTATAAATACATTGCCGTATGGTATAAATGCAAGAAACACGTAATAGACTCTTTGAGGTCCCCATCCAACAACAATGATGTTTGCCCTTTCTTCGGAACAAAGCGTGGGACTTCATAGGAGTTCACGCCGAACAACAGCACTGCGCTCTGGTTCAATGCATGTTGCCATTGCGTTCTCATGCAGGAATGGCAGGCTCAGATACTTGGCGGATCAGCGACTAGATAGCGCCACATTTATTTGTTTTCTTATTTTTTATGGATAGCATTGTAGTTACATTCACTACCATACAGATCGTGGCTTTTTGCGCTTCCAGCTGAAAACAGCTGGCACCGCAGTTTCACTGCACAATTCGATTACTTCGAGGGTGATACGGTAAAAATATAGGTGTGCTTTGTGTATCCAAAGGGAAACCAGTGACGAATTTCGCCCACCGGCGTTTGATTTGGACATAGCGACAAAACTAAAGGCAATGGCGTCGTGCGCAACGCGAAACTGCTTGTTAGAGCAGTCACTAATTATGCATGTTAGATCTGCGTGTAGTTGTTTATTTGTTCACAATATATCTTTCTACTCAGCAGAAAATTCAAGTTTTTTTAGCCTTTTACACGCCCGCCTTTACGCATTATTTTCTCGAAGTAATATTCTAGAAAAACATGGTTATTGAAATGACGCTCCACGAAAATATTAATTAAAAGCTGTGCTCATTCTTGTTTCATCTCGTACTCTTTGTGCAAAGACGAGAACAAGCAGATTTTGTATTGATATTGCCAATGAATTTGATAAGGTTAATTATAAGCTACTTCCGAGACAGCTTTGTTACTACGGTCTATATATCATGCAGTCTCTGTAATGGTTACATGTTATAAGGAGTGAATGTCCTGCATGTGGACGCGCGTTTTCTACCCCTTTTTGTCGACTTCAAGTCTCAAAAGAAACCATCTCAGCCTTAGTTGTGATGTGCGTTTCCATCCACTGAAATGACGTCAGTTCATGATGTTGTATTTGGCGCAATGGGGCGTAGAGTGTCCGCCGTTGTTACTGTGATATCTATGAACAATGCCGCCTGCCGCATTCGGAAATCGAGCTTGGGTCCGCAGCGTGCGAAGCAGAGGCGTTACAACTGAGCAAAGCGCTGAGCGCGAACAACCTGGCTTAAAGATAGGGTTTTTGCGGAACCCGATGCCCGCTGCACCTGCTTTCTGGAAAATACAAGGAAATAGTCAATGACAAATTGCTGCCGCAGCACTGTCAATGCCCAGACATCGTTCCGGGGACGCTCTTTCACGCGCATTGAACAAAACAAAAAGAAAACAATAGTCTTCGGACCAATATGGTCACAAGTCCATGTAATTCCTAACGCTTGTTAGCGACCTCGCCATGAGCTCCTGAAGCGAGCCAGACGTGTCTCCAGACAGGGCTGACTCGTCGGCCCTCGCTGCTCCCCGCGCCATTAGAAATCTCTGGAGGGCAACACGAGCCGGGAACCCAGGCTGGGCATTGGGCGCCACCACCCTCCCCGTGAACCAAGGATGCGACATTCCTCTCCGCGACTTCGAGCCAAGCGCACCGTAGCCTAACGACGCTGTTCTTTGAAATCACAATAATGTCCTCAATACTCTTCTATTAAAATTGATATGTATGCTAAACTCACGTCTTGAGCTTAATGAGCACCAAGTTTCAACATCTGAGAAGTGAGATCGGCAACGCCGTCTGGAGACGCCGTTCGGGTGGTGACTAGAGCTGCGGCCACGTCAGCCACGATGAAGCTCGTGGGAATTTCCTTGCTGCTACCCATGCCGGAGATTGGCAAAACGCACTTACTCAACAACACGTAGTCACCTATTCTTCGTCATCGCCCCCTCCGTGATCCCTACACCCCCGCGCATCCACTGCGACGGCCTTTTATCAGCGGCGGAGTGGCGCTCGCGTGGGCATTTTTACTTGGCGCCCTCGTTGTGGAAATGACTGTGGAACATTTGGCATGCGGGCACCTAGTCCAACGCTTTCGAATCCCAGGTTGCCTAAACATGTCCCATGTTTCCGAAATTTCTTAGAAGGCCTTGGGCGGCTTCCTTTCAGGTGGGCCAGGATCTCCGCAGATGGGTGAGCTCCGATCCGACGTCAGTACTTCCGGACAGTACCGATGCGGCTGTGGCGGGTGTGGTGATTGGAGCAGCGTCACCGTCGTTGGGTCCCTGGTATGAGCCATAAAACTTAAAACAAATAAATACCATGACGCGGCAGGAATAAGAGGCCGCTCAAAACAACGACGCCTGCCAAACTACATTAAGCGAGCCAGGCTACTTTCCTTATGCCCAAAAAAGCCGAAGAAGGCAAGAATATGATTCACTTAAGACTCGCTTCTTTCGTCGTGTTCACCGCCGTCGCAGATTGTATCTCGGCAGACGGGGAGGAATCTACCGAAAGGTGGTCCGGATCGGTGCCATCTGGAACCTACTACACATCTACCTCCTCGGGTTCATAAGAAGCTTCTAGGTCGGAGACATGAATGAACCCGCACACTTCACCCGATTCGCGATGCACCATCTTGTAATACGACTTGGGAGGTTCTTGCTAACACGGTAGGGCGCCTCATATCTTTTTGTACGAAAAGCTATGAAGTCTTTAGCAGCATCACTGAACGGATTAGAACGATTCAGCACCATACGTCCAAACTTGAACAGGAGATTTCACCTCACCTTTTTGTAGAAGTACGCCCGCTGCAGTCTCGGGACGTCAAACACTCTTGAGCTTCCTGCATGCTCTCCGTGAAGCGCTCCCGAAGGTATTTTGCAAACTGCATGATGGTGTACTGTGTGCTTGCTGGACCTGTGCAAAGAAGTCTATTTCTCGAAAGAAACTCAAGCTCTTTCCTCAAATTTGGTTGAACCGTAATAAAGCCCGTGGGCCGGCTGATTGCTGTACGGGTAGCGAATGTCATTTATGCCAGTCTTGCGTCCCAGTTTTTGTGTTGCTATTGCACACATTGCAACACATGCAACAGCTTCAAGTTAGGGTTAACACTTTCGATAATCTTTCCCTTTGGATGGCACGGCGAAGTCAGTTTCTGTCGTATCCCTGGTGTCTTACATGCCTCCACGAACACCTTTATAGCAAAATAACGCGCCTTGTCTGTAGTGAGCATTGCGGCAAAGTAAGAAAGAAGGAACCACTAAAGAATACAATCCCAGACTTTCCTAGAATTCAGCTTCCGCAATGAAATCATTTCAACCCACATAATTAAGTGAATCATCACTACTTGTAACTATTGATTGCCGCGTGAACTACGGGAAAAGGAACCGACAACGTCACAGGCAACACACTCTCAGGGGTACTAGTTTTTAAGCGACTGCATTAGACCTGTTGGTATGCCACCTCGTGGTTTTTGCTTCTAACACACCCTGCTGTTACGTGCGTGCCTCATTACGTCCTGCTTCAAGCCTGGTCACGTAGCTATTTGGACTTTTTGTATATTTTGCTCCCATTGCTCTGGCCTGCACGCGCGGAATCATGCATATATAATATAAATGAAATGCGCAGTTTACGAAATATTACAGCCCCGAAAAGCGGACCGCAGTACCCATCGTTGGCATGGGGGATGCACAGTAGCAAGATGCCTTCGCTGCTCAGCAAGTATGAGCCCAAGTCTTCGTTACTCCTGGCGTTGGCTGCGCCTTTTACAAGCCTTTGCGTGACCTTGAGACATAGACCATCGGACTGCTGGGCCGCCCGGAGCTACTCTCTGTTGACCAGGGTTCGCCATCAAGAATTCAGAGTGACGGGCGCTGCATTATCCAGTGCCACCAAATCTGGATCCGCCTGCCGTTCCTGCCCGAGAAGTAGAATACGGAACAAGGCATTTGCAAAGTCGTTAGTCACTCCGCGCTTGTACGCGATAGGATGCATGTAGGGCTGCAGCAAAAGAGCCAATCGAGTGAGTCGTCCTTCAGGCTTTTGAGGCCCTTTGAGCAACGAGATTTTCATATTTTTTTTAATGCAAAACGAAGTGCCGTCAAGGTTCATGTCAAAATTCTCGAGGGCAAAAATAATGGCATGGCAATCTTTCTCGTATGTCGAGTAATCTACCTCTTTTCCAATGAGTGTGTAGCTGGCGAAAGCAACTGGTCAAGGATACTCTCAAGTTTTTGCTAAAGATTTGCTCCCAGGCCGAAATTCCCCGAGTAGGTTTGCACGATAAACAGACAGTATAAATCTGGAAGATGCAAACACGCATTTTTGGCCACTGCCCTAGACAGGTTAGAAAATGCGGTTAATGTTCTCGACCCGAACACAACCTTCTTTTCTTGCGAAGCAATGGATTAAGAGGCTCCATAATGGCGGCGCACCGTGGAATGAAGTGCGTATGAAAAGCAAGCAGGCCGAGATATCTTTGTGAGATTTTGACGCCGCGAAGAGCTGGATAATCAGTTATCGCTCCCAGAATCCACTACTTTGGGCGCTGCGACCACTGTTAACAACGAAGCCCTTGGCCATAATTGCCCGAGTGGATTTTCGGCACTGCCATCTGGACTTCCTTTGGGTAAATCATAAGTTCTGCCTGACGCATTCTTTCGTTTATACTCCAAAAATAAATAAGATGTTCCTTGAATATTCGTGAAAACACGACCACATCATTCAAGTACGTTATGGCTAATTCCTCTTTTGCGTCACTGAGAACAACGTTCAGTAAGGCTTGGAAGCTGGCGAGTGAATTGGAAAAACCAAAGAAAGGCGAGTGAATTCAAGCAATATATTGCGGCAAAACATTGACGTATTTTAAATGTCCGCCGGGCCCACTTTTATTTGAAGAATTTCTCGGCTGCAGTCGAGGGTTGTGAGAACAGTCGAATTTTGAAGGACGCACATACCTAAGGAAATACTCGGAAAAGGATAACTGTCACTGGTAGACACTTTGTTTAGGCGCCTGAAGACTACGCAATATTTGGCCTTGCCATCCTTATTCGGACCAAGGAACATCGGTGAATCCCAAGGGCTTTTTGACTCATGTCCTGCGCCTGTGTCGATCATTTCTCTGTGCGCCGCGTCCAGAAGTTCACGCTTGTGGGCAATTATTGGCCTCGCCTTGCACCTTCGGTGTAGTGCACCCTTGGTATCATTAGTGTGCCGCCAAAAATAACTTTTTCCCGGCCGTTCCGCGAACACCGACTAGAACGGCTCCAATAGATATTCGAAAAGCTGCTTCTGGTCGATGCTATCGAGACACGTCCGCACGGCCTTCTCCACGTTTTCTGAAGGTAAAGAAACTTGGCACGCAATGTTGGCCGGAATTATCTTAGCGAATGTGCAATCCTCTCTTGTAAATTGCGTTAGCTCAGTTTCGTATTTCCGAAATCGATATTACCCGCTCCGCCTTGGTGAAATTTCTTTCAGGGTTCATGGCCACTGATAACCCAGGCAGCTATACAAATCACCGGGTTTGGTTTCTGCTATGGAAGGATATTCGCAATTGTACTTCACCGCCAGCATAAAGTACAAATCCCGAGGCTACCTGGAAGTTTACATCCGCCGCATGAAGATTTACGTTTTTCTTATTACACAACTCAAATACGGATTCCCCAATAAGCAATATGTTTGCGGCTGAAGCGGGCCTTTAGGGGCACCCATCCCATTTGCGGACATGCGTAGTTCAACAGACTTGGGAATGAATTCCACTTTATCCACCGCTGGAATGAGCGCTGCTCCTGATCCGGCTGAGGAGGTGTCTCAGCCCTGGACATCTGACGCGGCTCCATGGGTGCTCAGCCATCTAAGGCGGCCATCCCCGGCTTTAAGAACTTCGAGCCGCCGGTTTTTTTCTTGAATCATGCCAAGAGTGGGCCGCCCGGTATTCAACGTGAACGGGCACCATTAGGGTTCAATTCAAAGGCGATCCCACCAAGGGTCAACGCCGTGGCGCACCAACTTACTCTCTCATGACAGGTTATCGTGACTTGGCCTCCCGGGGCTCGACGCCGGAGCAGTCCAACCGGGTATCTCTTCAAGAAGCCCCCTTGGGCTCAACGCCTTAGCGGTCTTACCGTTTTTTTTCAGGCCACCCGGGGCTTGACCCCGTAGAGGTCTAGCCTGCTATCTCTTCTCAATGCCTCTAGGGCCTCCATGCCGTAGCGATCTATAGTGATTGAATGAATTATCTCCGCTTAGGGGGCGTCTCGTGTTTTGTATTCTTTTCTTTGTCTCACAAATAAACGCCCCGTGGCAGTTGGAGCACGGGTGCGATCGAAGGCTGCTGCCTGTTGTCTTGATCCCGGTCCATGCCCACCGAGGCAAAGTTGTAACAACTGGCGACGACGATGCGATGAACAGACAGCATGCCGAAGCTCCACGAGTTCCGCCCGGAGGAGGAAACGTTCGACGTCTATCTGGAACGCTTCCAGATTTTCGTGCAAGTCAACGCTGGGAAAACAAAGGATGCGGCGGCAACGTTCTTGAACTTTGTCGGGACAAATGCATGTCCCACTCTTAAAAAATTGCTAGTGCCAGCGTTCTGATTTCCAAGAGGTTGTCAGAATTGACATGTGTACTCAAGAATCACTTCTCGCCGGCCAAGTTAATCATAGCGGAGCTGATGAAATTTCACCAGAGGTACCAGAAGGACGGCGAAAGCCTGGCAAACTTTGTAGTTGCTCTGAAAAAGCTGGCCATGACTTGTGACTTCGGTGAATTCCTCGACACTGCTCTTCGAGACCCTTTCGTCACGTGTTGTCTCGAGGGCAAAATTCAGCGACCGCTTCTCGAGATGAATGGCAGCTCCCAATTCGAGGACGTCTACAAGGTGGCACTGGCAAGGAAACTGGCTACAGATCAAAGAGATGCAGAGACAAAGCGGTGCAGACGCCACCGATGTGCATCGGTTGTGGTACAGACAAGAGCAGAAACAGCAGCGACAGCCAGGAGCTGTCTCCTCTCGATGGGGTTCTTCTGCGTATGAACCTTGTAAGTGTGCATTTTTTAAAGCGAAGTGCTTCAAGTGCGAAAAAGAAGAACACGTCAAAAGAATGTGTAGAGGAGAACAGATGAGGGGTAAGCCAAAGAGCCTGCCTAATGTGGGTCCCGGAGACGTGTGCGTTGTAACGTAGTCGCGGGGGTGCCACCGGTCTTGACTAGGTAGGAAATAGCAGGTCAGGAGGTAGAGTTGGAGGTTGATAAGGGCTCTGTAGTTACCTTTATGCCAGAGGAGGCGTAGAGAAAGATTCTACCCCCAGGAGTGCTAAAACGGTGTCACCTCAGCTTGCGTACGTACACCGGGGAAAAAGTTAACTCTGTCGGTATATCCGACGTCGAGGTAGCTTGCAATCATTGAAAAACATGTGCTGCCTTAAGTGGTGGTGAGAAACGGTAAGTGCGGCTTCCAACGCTGCTTGGTAGAAACTGGCTGCACCAAGTAAAGCTAGACTGGAGGTCAGTTTTCGGAGTTACAGCAGAAGAAAGAACACTTGAAACATTAAAAGTGATGCTTTTCCTCGGTGTTTAGGAAATAATCCTGAGCCATGACAGGATTCACGGCAAGCCTTGTTTTCAAGGATAATGCTCTGCCAGTGTTCTGCAAGCATTGTACTGTTCTTTTTGCGTTTAGGGGCGCTGTTGAATTCGAGTTGAAGAGTGTGATTGACGATGCTATATTGTCTCCTGTGAAGACGAGAGACTGGGCAACTCCGCTAGTCATTGATCCGAAGCCCGTCCGAAAGATTCGTATATGTGGCGATTACCGTGTCTCAGTAAATCCGAACCTGCGCACGGAACACTACCCCTTGCCAATGGTGGACGAGTTGTTTGCAACGTTCACGGAATGCCGCGTGTTCGCGGTTCTTGACCTGCTTCTGCGTATTTGCAACTGAAACTTGGTAGCAACGTGTTTAGTGTGGGGAAATGTAGTGACTGAATGAATTAGCTCCGGTAGTTGGGCATCGCGTGTTTTGTCTTATTTTTCTTTGTCTCACAAATAAACGCCCCGTGGCAGTTGGAACGCGGGTGCGATCGAAGGCTGCTGCCTGTTGTCTTTTTCCCGATCTATGCTCACCGAGGTGAAGTTATAACGCGATCGAACAGAGTACCTCCTCTGCACGCCTCCCGGGGTTCTTGACAGTAGTGGTTCAACAGGGCATTCGTTCTCCTGGCCCCCGGGGCTCGAGGCAGGAACTGTCAAACAGTGTTTGTCTTTTTCAGGCCTTCCGGGATTCGGCGCCGTAGTGGTCCGTCCGGGTATCTCTTCTCCAGACATTAATGATTTTCTTCCTTTTAGATTGCGCCGGGACACGACGACGGAGGCAGCTGGCGGTCGCTGACTGAAAAGAAGAACAGCCAGGACTACGCAAAGAGGCGAAAAGAAAATACGTATATCTATAGATCATGCTATCTTCTGAATGCCTTCAAAAGGTCCCCTCACGTGCCGTCCTTTTCATGTTCCTCTCCCAAACTGTCTCTTGCGCCAGCCCGCACAAGCACCGTCAGTCCACTTATACGCCGGCGCACACGAGCAACCGAAAATACGCCTTGAAACTAAAACGCAAGTCAATCCTGTTCGTGTGTCCATTCACGGCGATTTCGGGGCCAATTCTCACACAGGCCTCCTGGGGATAGACGCAGCAGCGGTTTAACCGGGTGTCTGATGAGTGACATTGTCATGCCCACGCGTGCCGGGGTTTCAAATGGAAGAGGTTCAACCTGCTGCCTCTTGGCCGTGAGGCTGCGAGGCACGGCTTCCAGGGGTGACCGCTGGAGCGGCCTCACCGACTATGTCATGACCGACAGTGATTTGACGGTTCCTACCGTGGACAACCACGAGGGAGTCTCTGGGGTTCTCATAACCGTTAGAATACGGGGTCGTGAAGGGCCTAGGTAGTGCGGCTAGTGCCAGCCTCTGGGTGGCTCGAAGGTGATGGCGTCGGATGGACCTTGAGGACCGTAGATTCCGCGTTACCGGCGGATTTCAGATGTCTACAACCACCGGCTCTCGCAGTTTTCCTGTATCCAGGCTTAGGGCTGTCCGTGGCAGTCACGTAGACTGTGTCCTGGTTGCCTGCATTTGGAACAGGAGAGCCACGTCTGGTTTGTATCTGCTTCACGGGTCCTGTAAGAATGATTTGTGATCTGTCCCTACTTTCGTATCCCCCCCCCCCCCTACTTGCAGCGGGTTCTGAGAACGCTTCTCGCTAGGATATTTTACATCTGAGTGATCGTTCCCCAAGCGTTGTCATGATTCATATGTGTGAGTGCCATGAGCTCGGGAAGTGGCATAGTCGGTCGAATCGTAAGACTCAGTGTCTTTCGTACTCCTCTGGGTCATCAGACCAAGTCAAGTTTGGTTCAAGGGCGGTTCTTCTTGGAAGAGAAGACCGGTACCGGAGTTAAGCAAAGATGTCTGCTCAAATTTTCGATTCAGCCCGTGCCATCTCGTCCAGATCCCTAAAACGTCGACACCTGAGATGTTGGTGGAAACGTGGGTGGCTCAGACGGTTACAAGTTCTACTTTTTCTCCATCCGGGGGCACAGCATTAACAAAGTAATACAGCCCCAGAAAGGCCCTTACGAATTCGATACGCGACTCCCACGATTTTGTGAGCGCACAAAGGGTCTCCTGCATTCGGATTTTGTAATTTGGCGGCCGGACCTTCGCTTTAAATCTGGAAACAAACTCCGCCATTCTCGAAACACTTCCTTGTCTTTTTTACCAGAGCGCTGTGCAATCAGTCAATGCGACTGGCAAGAGGCGAGCGAGAACGATTGCATCGTAAATTCCCCGACGCAGCTTGGTAGTTTTGCAGTTCCCAAAAGAACATTGCCACTAACTTCCTATCCGCGTACCTTGAAAGGACCGTAACGCTAAGAGAAAAACCTAGGTAGTCCATAGGGGGCGGGGTTCCAACTGGTGCGGGGTTTGAGCGCGTCATCTGCTCCAGCTGTAACTTAAGAAGCATGACCATGGCCATCAATAGTTCTGCTAGAAACCCACATCGATGACGCATCTGCTGGGACTGAGACTATTGGCTCAGCATCTGTTTTTGTCGCTGGCAGCGTCATTCGCTACTCAAATTCTGCCTTTCAAAGTAAGGAGGTTTCCCATTTTTTTGTTTTTGCTTTGTCAGCTGTGCTAGGACGACGCGGCTCCTCGACGGAAGGCTCTCTACATATAGCGTATTGCAAGTGAAGGGTCATTGACACAATCCTCCCCCTCGTCCTACATGCCCAGGGCCTGTAGCAATTCATGTGCGGTTTGGTTTTTGTGTCTTCCCCAAGGACCACCTAATGTAATCTTGCTTTACATTGGCATGTACAACAGATAGTTGCTAGGTGACCTGCTGCTGCTAACGTTCATAAACTTGCGGCATGTGCTGCTTTTCTATCGTTTTTGTAGCGTCCCGTTTGACGTACACAGCATTTCCCGCATGTCAAGGGAATTCTATAGGTTACCATCTTTTTGACATTGGGCGTACTTGGTCTTGTAAGCTATATCGCATTCGCTGCTTTCCGAAGAGGACGCTGACTTTTGACACATTGCAATGGGCGGTTGCTGCACCAGCCAGCAATGGACGTTGCGCTTATATCACTGGGGCGAATATTAACATCTCATAACCCCCACCCCCTTTCCCCCGTTCAAGCCGCTTAGCGGCGCCGTTGCTCGTGTGTATCACGGGTGTTCTTCAAATGGCCTTCTAAATGAATCAGAGACCAAAGTTACGTCTTTATGTAAACAAAAAAATAGTGTTTTTTTGTTTCTGTTAGCATAGAATTGTACAGCTATTACATTCCTTAAAATAATCCGTAACCCAAGAGTTTCTATAACGCTCTAATTAATTTTAAGCACCACCGAAAATCAGCTACAAATGCATAATTTACACACGTTAACGCTTCACGCCCGTCTTGTTTACTTGCACTTTATGTTTTGAATGCGACTCTGCTATGTTGACAAGGGCAGCGCCCTTTTCTAGGTGCAGCCAATCGGGCGCGAACGGCCTTGACATGCCGCGTATCGCCTACCGTTTACAACGGCGGGTCACCGCCCACCCGGGTTTGGGGGTCATCCATTTCTTATCGTTTTTTGTTGTGAAACGTTTCCAAATTTAACCTAAGTATTGTATTGGTTCAACTAATTATGTCGTAATTGATCGCGTGCAAAACTGTTCATTTTACATATTTATTAACCTTTGAAAGGATATGCAGACTACTGAAGTTAAATACGTTGCACATCAAGAAAACGATGCCGGATTTGATTTTCCTCTATTAGGTGATGAATGGAGTTATCGATTTACCCCTGTTGCTCAGACATATCTGCTTCACGTGTTTCTTGAAGGTCTAGTAAACAGTGTTGACTGTTTGACCCTCCTGATTTTCATCACGCATCAGCTATGACTCGCTTACAATTGGCATATTGCAACGCGCGTTGCCGAGCGAGCGCGTGCGTGGCCCAGTTGTTGCAGTGCTTGGCTTTCGTGCGGAGGCTTCGGGTTCAATTCCTTGGAACAGTGCGACTTTTATTTCTTTTTTTCAATTTAGTGTTCTCATAAGTTCGAAAACCTTGTCGTCTGTTCGAGGTCAGAATGTTGTACGCGCCGATTCTTCTATGCCGATTGTTCCAGACGCCCACAGGTGAACAAAACGGGGCTCCACGAGGCGTGCCGGAGTCAGTCTCGCCCCAGCGTTCGATCCTGCTGTTTCGCCGCCATCGACGCCTGCGACGATAAACTTCTTGCATTTTTTGGCACAAGTTCGCCCCATTAAACGTTTAATTTGCTTCAGTCTTCGTCGCCTCATCAATTATCACTCGTTACCATATAACCGTATTGAACAAATGGATGAGAGCACTTCCCTTGTAATTTTTATGGCATGCTTAGGTGCCGAAAGTGAAATAATGCAAATCATTTTTTTCACATACATATATTTACGATATAAATAAGGGAAGGACATAAAAGGACACACCAGCACGCTCTTCATTCCAAGTATAACTTTATGTTTTTTTACATTTTAAAGTAGTTTAAGGGCACTTGAAAACTGCGTAAACAAACTGTTTGTGGACACCAAAAATAAATTGAAGAAAAAATATTCGCACCATGGAGTCCTTCAGCATTAGGTGAAGCTTATATTCCTACAAATTAACCGTCTGCCCCTGTAATATATTAGCTATACCACGTATCTCAAAAGGGTATCCAGATGTAGTAATTTATATTTTCAGCTTTGTACATTTGCTTTATCAGAATAAAGAGCTAAATTGTTTCTCAATTGTTCCTTTATTTTACCAGTGAACTCAGAAAAGAATATATAAAAGAAATTAACCTTTCTACCTTGCAGGAAATCCAATGATGGAGAGACCAATATTATGCGTATATAGCATTTGGATTCCATATTCAACCGAGGCTACAAATCCCGGAGTTTGTGACTACACGTTCATGTACGCACTCTACTACCTTCGAGTCGGAGGCACGTTCTTACAACTTCCAACCAACAGTATGCGATGGATCCGGCGGCTCTTAGAAGGGGATCCGAAGAGCCGAATTGAATTTGGGCTTTTCATAAGTTATGAGTAAGTTCAATAAAGCTTGTTGTTTCTTCGCGAGACTTTAACAACAATTACCGAACTTTTAATAATAAAAAAGACCTCTCAGCTGCAAAACAATTACATGTTTTCCAGTAAGGACATTTACATGTACGTTTTCAAAGGCCTAGGAAGTGACGCAATGGCCTCTGATTGGTGGAGCCGATCGCCGCCACGAATCAGATGCCATTACGTCACTTCAGAAACCTTTTAAAACAAATATGTAAATGTCCAAAGTAGCCACCCAGCTTCTAGCATGCATGTTGGTAGTGCTGGCGTAATAAAATTGTCTGTAAGACAAATTTATCAAAATAAAACTGTTTTAGCTTGCATGCTATTTGTGAAGATTGTATTCTGATTGAACCTTGCAGTTTCATGGCTGCCTAAGCAATACCAAATCTTCCGGCTTTCTGATTCAAGCTTGATTTTAAATTTAATTTTGCCCGTGGAACACGCAATAAATTAATAATCTTTTATAAAAGTTCAATCAATGATTACTTCTTTTGAACAATGAGTTTTTGTTTGGCTTCAAAATGTTAGCTAAAAAAGAAAAAAGAAAGTACAATATTTGAAGCATAGAAACCAACATGAAAAAGGGGTTCGCAGATATGCAATACGAGGCAGCCGTGTGCAGGATGCCTGTTGAACGGACGCTCAAAGGAGAAACTATTGTTGGTGGTGTTTCCTAAACCAAGTATAAATTACGTTCCATGTTAACGAGAACCACTGCTCAGCACGCCACCCCGCTAACTTAACGCCTAACTTGACCAAAATTTTCCAAGTCCAGGTGTGTAAAATAATAATATTAAAATCTTGCTTGGAAGGTTATATATCGTAAAAGTACTTTTAATTGTCAATTTTATTAGTTTACTTTGGTTCGCCAACTATTTCTAGAAGTGGCACATATTAACTAAAAATACCACGTATCAACTTAAACAAATCAAGAGCGAAGCCTAACTTTAGCGCTTTTTTTTCGCAATTTCTGTTCAATGCTGCCAGGTGAAACGAAAAAAAAGCAGTAAAGAAGCGTAATTCTGGCATTTCCTCGGGAACTGAAACCGAAAGACACAATGTAATATCCGAACCGCTAAGCAGATATGCCTAATTCTGGTATATGTTATTCACATTGAAGCGAAACTACTGATATTCGGGTAAATGTTAGCAAGTTAGATATGCATTTTTAAGCTTTCAAGGCAAATTGCCAGATAAATTAAAAAACAAAATTGCAGAAAAAACAGGGTTTCAGAAGTTAATATCTTTCGCGTTTTAAAAACTTCCAAGCGTGGTTTTAGACCCACACCGCTAAAATTATAGATGATGGTAAATACCGCAAATAAATAGAAAAGAACGAAGACTCAAACACTTCGCCGTCTTTTCTTTCTTTTTTTGTATTGTGTGAATTTGCGATGTTTTTTTCATTTGTAGCGTGTACATGTTGCACAGGTAAGATTTTTTATTGCGCTACTAAAATTATAGATGACATATCGGCTCTTCAAAAATGGTCACTAATTCTAAATCGAGCATTAGTTGCCACACGGGAGGTACAGCATTACATCGAAAATGAGCAGGCCGAATGATGAATTATATTACCGATTCTAAGTCTGCCGTTTAGTTAAGCTGTATTTTTCTCGTACAAGAAGGAATAGACGAAATATAGGTGATTGATATTTATTTACTATTTTATAGCGTCACAGTACCAGGACACATGACATAATTCAGAGTATACCAACTCATTACGGTATTGCTGGGAAGGAAGCTGCCGATATTACAACAAAATTGTCCCAGAGTTCTCCCAGTGCCATTTCTATAGCGTAGTGCGAAGAGATGCCAATTTATCAAACTATAAAGTCGGTAAATATATTGCGACGATGAAAAATAAACTTTGTCTATAAAACCGAAAATGAACGTTTAATGCGGCCAGCTTGTGCCGAGACACATGAAGTAACAAAGAACGCTTTAACGGCGGCGGAAGGACGACTGCCTCAAGCAGCAATGGCAAGTCTCCTTCTGGAAGTTCACGAGCTCGAACAAACAACGAGCTTTTCGAGTAATCTGGAACATACCAGTCGTACAAGAAAAAAAAGACATTACAAGTGCTGGCGTGAATATAACCCCAGCCAGCGGCGTGGGAGTCAAGCACGCTGCTGACTCAGCTATTCGGAAGCGGCAATATAACGACAGAACTATTGACCTTGGCATAACCGACTACCCCAGGTTACTTTTTTGGGGCCCGACTCTGATGTACCGACACCCATCTAGACTTACACGGCGCACCGAGTCAGTGCTTCATCGACTTAGGCTGGTTGATGCGTTTGTCAAAGAGTTCTGTTACAGAATCGGCAGGAACGCATCCCTCAAACTGCGAGATATGCAACACCATCAAAACCACATCACCCAACTTGCGAAAAATGCAACACCACAGAAACCATCATCCACGTTATTCTTGCGTGTTCTTCATTTGAGACCTGAAAGTGCCTCTTGAAAGACAGACTGGCGACTCTTGACTGCCTATAATGTAGCCTGGATAAATTATTTGATCATGGTTGTTAAACCCCAATGCAGCCAAGGCTTCAAGAGTTCTGCTAGGTTTCCTCAAAAGTACTGGTTTGACTTGACGGTATGTAATGCCATCCCTCCCATAGTGACCTAAAGTGAAATCCAAGCTCATGCATACTGACCCAATTCTCATCTAGAGCCTCTATTTTTCTCTTTGTCATTTCTTTGCTTTGCTCCTTTGAATCTGTATTCCTACCCCCGTACGGAGTACTCCTATAGAAAAACTGGTACAGGCAAACTTTTCTGTCTTCTACCCATCTCTTTTAACTCACCCATTTCTTGAATGTCACGTATTTACATTCCCTACTACAAAACGTTCCTTCAGCTACTGAAATTAAGGACCGTAAGATGTCGTGTCTTTCAACACAGTCAATAATATGAAGTCGAGGTGAGAGATGTGTGCTGTGCTATACGAGAAGAGAAGGTAGTGAAATCGCACGAGGTTGAGCGGTGTCTCAATCGAAGCCTACAAGCGCAGCATTGTCTGTGTTTGGGAAGAGGCTCCAGCAGCGCACAAGGGCTAAGAGACAACAACACTTCAAAAAGGGTGGATTAGCAACTATTACGATCGGAAGAGCTACCCCATGCGGAAGTGCTATATGAATGCTTATAAAAAATTCCATGGTGAGCTATCACCATATATAGCTGGCTTTAGAAAGATGTATGCCTTTTTGGTTATGACCTCGCGATCAATCAAGTTCGAGCCGACTCAGCGGTGTTTTATGGCACCTAGAATAAGGACTCGCGGCCTTCTTCTTGCGTTATAAAAGTATAAAAGTAGCAATAAAAAAAACAAGGTGCTCAATCGGGGTGAGCGAGCACATCCCAATCCCTTGTCTAGCAACGAATATAAGTAACATTTTACTCAAGCTATAGTCATGCAAAAACCGTTTTTGCCACCTTATCTGTTGTGTATGTTGCGGATGGTACAGACCCGGGATTTAAAAATCGCCCTAAGCTGCTGCAGTTTTTTTTTCCAAATGCACTTACGCGCGTCCATAGTAATGTTTATACGATGTTCTGTCTCCTGGCAGCTCTCCCTTCGGATTACCCTACCTCGGCATTGACGTTTTCTCAATATTTCGTTTTAAAGCTTTAATTGCCCCTTCTTATTTATACCAGTCCATTTTAGTGCCTGTTCTGTAGGTGTATTCGTTTTGTTCTTTGTGTTCTTTTTTTATATTTATTGTTTCAGTGGATATTTCGTCGTCGTCGAAGCGAGCGGCAAAGAATATTGCTATGCTTCAAGGTGAGGTGTACTGTTTGGACGACACTATCGCGCTAAACACTTGTCTATTGGACCTGCATGCAGACGCGGAGAGCTTTGCATGTGATCTTTTGCAAAGGTTATAGAAACATTGTACCACCTGTGGGTAACGCTGCACAAAATCAAAACGCGATAGACTAAGAGACTGATTTTTTCTGTCGCTTTAAAGAGCCTGGCAGCCATTTGAAACAGCTGGTATCTCCAGACTGCATGAGGATCAAATGGACGAGTCTATGCGGAGTGCAAGTCGCCTGCTTCTTGCACGTCAGTTTCGGTGACGTTAAAATAACGTCGAGTTCTGGTTGACTTTGATTGAAAGGTTAGTGGGTAGACCTGATGGATTGAAGCCTTGAGGTCTAGCGAGTATTTTTTCCAACAGCCAATGAAAGTTTTGACATCATCGCAACACCTGTGTTAGAAGGATACGAACTTGCACTCCGCATAGAGAGATTGTGTCATGAAAACAGTAGTACTCACCTCGAAAGAAGCAGGGGCGTAATTTTCGTCGACACCTACGTTGAGAACGATATAATGTAGATGAAAACACTCTTTAAAACCTGTAGAAGTATGGCATTACTTGATCGTAGGTACGTGCCACGTTAGGGAGTACTATTGCCCCTCTATATTGCGCTTGACTATAATGAGGTATACTGGCTGCGGAAGTTGCAATGAACACATAAACACGTTAACTATGAGACGATATGGTAGACAGATAAGACCAAGAAATTCTTCTCGAAACGCAGACCAACAACTGTTTATTTTTATTTTTATTTTACTTCCTATACCCTTCTTTTGAAGGATGGAGATTTCATGATAATTCTCGGAGTTGAAAATCAATCATATCGCGGACAATTTTAGACAATGATGTGTTAGGAAATGAAGATATGCTGGTGTTTTAGATGATGTGTATGTACTTGAGAAATCGTGGAAAAGACTATGACGATTAATATTTATTTTGTCATTGGTACATATATGGTGTTGATTATGCAGCTGCGAAGCTTTCATTGCAACTAACCATCTTAGATAAATTAAAATACAACACCAAGCGTAAAATCACGGAAGCTTTTCACATGGTTTCGCTCTGTGGTGTGTGTCTCTCCTACTCGTACGTAGTTTTTAGCGCTTTTATCACCTAAACATGATCAACCAACTAGCCCAAATCAAAATCCTTCTGCCGATTAGGCCAGGCGGACACTTTTTTCTTTTTTATTGCATAAAGCAGTGAACATATATCAAATAGCAATAAAAATGCCCTGCAAAGCTTTTGCAGGGTATGTTAAATAACTTTCATTTTCAATAGCTCTTTGCAAAGGCATAGCCAGTCGGGCTTGGGCTCACTGGTGGAAAAAAATTCTATTTGTTTTATGAGGACAAAAAAATAAGACCGAAATTCTCTGGTATTAGGATCGGCGTGACGCACTGCCATTCGCGACCGCCGCATGCTGCACAGTCCTAGAAGAAAGAACATATCGAATGGCACACAACAGTCGCCGCTTACGCTCAAAAAACGTCTGACCGACAGGCTGATACAAAACTTTTTTTTACGTACGCTGGAGAACGTCGCCTTCCAAAATAACTGCGAAAAAAAATAAAAACGTGCTCGACGGACTTGTGCCTATCTCAATTACTCTAGTCAAGATACTGTATTTCCAATACTTTTTGAAGAATCTTGGTATCTTGCAAATACATTTGATCGAGAGTATTTGATACTCTTTTTGATTACAATTGTGAGTATTATTGTGCTCATTATCTCAAATACATTTTTGAGATTCCGCCATTTTTCGAGTTTTTCGGTATCAAGTGGCGTGGGCGTGGCACGAGCGAACGTGAACATTGTTTCGAGTAACCAAATCCTGTTTCTAGCTCCTATTTGATACGGTGACTTCGACTGAGCTCGCGAAAACATCGCTGTTTTGGCGATTGTGCCTCATAATTCAACGCAAAAGTTCGTACAATGAAGGTTTTCCGCTCGCCTTCCCAGACGTGTCTTTTGTTTCATAGATTTGCCCCCAAAACTCCTCAAACAAAAGGGGTGGTTTTACGGAAGTAAAGATGGCCACACTGAGGCGCAACACAGACCGGGAAACGACCCCCGACAACAATGCAGACTTGAGTGTCAAGAAAATAACAAATGGAAAAAAAAAAAAAAAGAAGTGGACACATTCAAGAAGGACATTTTTTTTGCTTGTATATTTGAACATGCTAAAACAAAACGTCAAGATCTTTTTTTAGTTAGTGTGTCGCTTATTGCTTTTGCGAACACTGTTTGTAAGCGAACATCGATAAGCAGAAGAACAGGACAAGAAATGAACCACGACCTGGATGACCTCTCAAATTGTCAACAGAGCGTCACCCAACGGTGAGTGCCCTTTTGAACGCAACCTACATGAAGAAGGTGCGACCACTGCCGTCACTATTAAGTGGGCTCTCTTTTTTATCCATTCACTCATATTCGCATCCCAAGTTCCTTTTTAGTTCGCTGAATATCACGCCGCAGGACGTGATATTCAGAGATGTCACTATAGCTAAATCGACATCTTTCGTTTTGCCACAGAAATAATTTGTAACATGTACCAGTGATATTGCGTCACGCGTTGCCGAGCGAGCGCGTGGCCAAATGGTTACCGCGCCGGATGCTCCGGATTCGATTCCAGGGGTCAAACCCCTCTTTTATTTATTCTTTCAACTTGACAGTCTCGTAAGTTCGAGAACCTTGTCGTCTATTAAGTTACGAACTTTGTACGCGTCAAAAGTTCACCGCCGAATGTTTCAGAAACCCACGCGGGTACAAAAGCTGTCCGCGTGGCGGTCCGCAGTCTTTTTCGTCCCACCCCTCGATCCTCTTGTTTCGCCGACATCGACGTCTCCGATGCTAGCCTTTCTCTGTTTTGTTTTGGGCAAAGGTTCGCCCCATTAAACGTTTTGTTGTTTCAGTCATTTGCCGCCTCATCATTTGTCATTCATGAGAACCTCCTGCTCCTCACAGTTGGACAACATAGAATAGCCCTACAATGTTTTTTTTGTGTGTTTTGGCGTGTTAATAAACAATTCTGGTAAACCAGATTTGTGCAACTGTATAATTGTCGTTGTAAATGACGTCGATACAAATTACTGAATGCGGAAGTGTCTTCAAAAGTAACTGATATACATTTCTAACTATTTGTACTCTACTCAAGATACTTTACTGTGAAAGTGACTTGATTAGTATTTTAAATACTTTGTGAAGCAGGTATTTAGTAACTTAGCTTAAATACTTCTATCGAATATTTTGTTCAACACTCCTAAAGCTACCGGCCATGGCACACCCATGCCCTTTTCTCTAAGGCAAGTTTTAACCGGGAGAGTATCGCTATGCAATTTGAAAAGAAAGTTTGACAGCGGGTGGTACACACATGCGCTTAACACGTTTGAGTACATCGCGACCATCGCTCCAATTGACACTTCTGTACAGCGGGGCAGAAAACTAACTTAACACCAAGTCACGTTTTAGCGTATTCTTGGTTAACACAGATACTCCAAAGAAAAGCTGGAAGACAAAAAGTAGAAAGCATCGACACCCTCTTTGTGAAAACCATACAGTCTTGATGACTCACCGCCATAGGGTGATACAACAGAGGTCAGCAAATGAGGTTAGTTTTGTTTCAGTGAAGGTGCGTATGAAAGGGTGGTCTTGATCGCGTAGACAAAAATAAACATGACTCCAACTGTCGTACAAACTGATGCGATAATTCCAATCCGCCATCACTGATACGATGAAACAGATTGTCGCGCCTCATGGGCTCCCAAGACAAAATCCTGATGTATGCCGCAAAAAGGCGGTGAAACTTTTTCACGTTTATGCGGGCGCAATGAATTGTTTGCAACACATACCGTTACTTGTCAATAAAAAAATGAAAAAAAACAGTTGCGCGCAAAAATGGACGGGTCCCGCCTCTCCCAGTGAGAGGCGCGGCTGCCGAGGTCGGCGGCGACACCCAACCAAGACGATTTGTTTCCACGATAGCAGTTTGAAGGCACACTGAGGTATGTGCAAGGTGCCCGTCCCAGCTGACAGCCTACAAAAGCTTAAGGCGTCGTGGCCTACGCCCCACGTCCAAATTCAAGGCACTTTTCCAAGTTTACTGCTGCCCTTGTGGCCTCACGAAACCTGTTTACTAACGCCACAGCAGCACTAACGCGTCTCTTTTCGCTGCGAAATACTGCCATATCATCGGCATAGAATTTGAAACCTATTTAACCGAGTTACAAAATACTGTTGAATATGTACAAACATCACCTTACCCTTTAATAATAAGAGCGATTCCTCGTAGATTTTAAGTATTGAAACATTCTGTGCAGATGTCCGTGATAGGGACATTCTACCGTCAGGCCTGCCATTATCATAAGGAATGGTGCCTTGCTTCACATGCGAGCAACGTTTTTGCATATACTTCATTGTGTATTTACTGAATAAAGAGACCAAGCACTCAAAGGGGTCGACATGAAGTAATATTGATGGCTGCAAATAAATGGCAGTGTTTGGCGTTTCAAAGGTTACTCACTCTTCTCGTCATCAGCAGTGCGATGTTAAACGAAGACAACCGAAACCCTGTTACTTCGCGCACTTTACGTGTTACCTTTGCTGTTCCTCGAGTCACAATTCCTTCGTCAACCGCATATCACGGAAGAATGGCAAACTAACCCGCGAAACCAAAAGTCGCTCTCAAAAGAACAAACTCGAATCCGCTATTCATCACGTAGCGTGAAAGAAGGTTAATTCGCTCCAGGTTTACAGCACCGAAACCCGTCTTCGTCTCCTCTGTCAGAAGATTGAATCTTGAGCTGCATTAAATATCAAGGAAATTTAATGCTACAAGTATCTTTTGGGGCAGTTCGATTATCATACACTCTTAGAGAAAAAGGCTATCGATAGTCCTTCGTAAGGGGAGGAACGGTCTTGTAACCTATGGTCCTTTAGAAATTGAGAAACTTTCGTCCCTGGGAGCAAAGTGCCTCCGTCGTCCTGCATCTCATTTTGGCGGCCCGAGTCGAGCAAATCGAGCTCAATTAGGCTTAACGAGGACGCTAGATCTCTTGTACGGGACGAGAGGAGCAGCCAACAAAAGCGCAAAACCAACTTTCTGCGAACTGTGTTTATATCCGAAGCCAGATTCCCTCCGCAGTTACAGCAACTTCCGTTTCAAAAGTTACTCAGTCTTCTCGTCGTCAACACTGCGACGTTAAACGGAGACGACCGACACCCTGTTACTGCGCGCAATTTACGTGTTACCTTTCTCTGTTCCTCGAGTCACAATTCTTTCGTCAAACGCATATCACGGAGGAATGGCAAAGTGACCCGCAAAAACAAAAGCCGCTCACAAAAGAATAAACTCGAAGACGCTGTAAATCGCGTAGCGTGAAAGAAGGTTAAATCACTTTGCCACCAGACGGCAGGGTCAAGCAGAATAATTGCAAGTAACTAGGCTAGGTGGCGCTAGGTACCGGTCTATTCATGTTCTACAGAAAATATTTTTATTTCTTCACGCCACCATTGCGCTTCGGGATATTTGGGAACCTTTTTTTATACAGACATGTAGACACATGTAGACACATTACGCATACTACAAGCATCAGGTGAACATACATTGAGCGTATACACATATGTGGCACAGACACACGTCGGTACAACGGCACACTAATCCGATCACTACCCCTGTCTTTTATACTGGTCGTTTTGAACATACGGAATTTCTCGGTGACTGCCTAAGCCATAAAAATATTCCCAGCATGTTGATTTTTTTTCAGCAATCTCATACCTCTGAGAGTATTTTAAATGGCTCAGGGGATGAATCTCCTAATAAAAAGAAAACATTCGGTTATGCCGTAGTTATTTGAAAGCCAAAAAACCAAGCCGCTCCAGTGCGGTTCCAAGATACGAGTTTGGTTCCCTGCACGACACTTCGTAGCCAGTATTTCTATTGCAGTGTTTGTTTTTTCTATTTGTGCTGTTCACGCATGGCTGAAATTGTCGTCTTGAATTAATATATGTAAAGCGGATATTCACTCAGCTGGAAGTGATGCTTCATGGGCAAATAAATCGCTTTTCGATGAACTTGAATGCAGTCAAATCCGCGGCTTGCGGCAGGTGTTACGTGCACGGAGCTAAGCCGTGCCGAGCTCGAAAACTTCTAGCGCTCCTCCCAGCGCGCCACTTGGAGGGCAGTTTCTCGGAACCGTAGTGTATTTAAACAGCAAGATAAAGAGTAGCTTTTTTTCGATTTTTGCTTACTATTTTCTTTTACTGCTAAAATTCCACACTGTAGATATACGTACATTCCCGTCATCATTTCGTACTGTTTAGTTATTTTTCAGAGCACAATCACTCTCGGGGAGGAGACAACCGACAGTCACATCGGGAGAGTGGCCACATTTATAGAGTGGAGATGGGAGATTAAAAATTTCAGGTATAGGTCCTTAGCAAAAAAAAATGGTATGAATTTTATCATGGTAACATTCAAACGGAATTATCAAACCAGGAGTCTTACTGTAAACTATGCATACAGTGAAGGTTGTAAAAATTAAAGTTAGTTTCGTTATTAGCCTTGTGATCACTTTTTGCATACAGGATTGTAGACTCTGAGTTACATGAAAAAACTGCACTCCCTTAACCGGTGGCAGTGATGTGATGGACACTGACTAAGAATATCAAATGCATTATGGGCAGGCCTTTATTTTCGAATAAGCCCTGATATTGTCACGAATGAGAAATGATGAGGCGGCGAATAACTGAGGAACTAAGAGTTTAATAGGGCGAATTTGTGCCCTCCCCCCCCCTCCCCCAAAATAAAACAAAAAAGAATCAGCGTTGTAGGCGTCGATGTCGGTGAAACAACACGTTCAAACTCAGGGGCGAGACTAACTCAAGCTTGCCACGCGGAGCCTTTTATGTACACGCGTCGGCCTCTGGAACAATCGTCGTAGAGCATTTTAACCTGAAATAAGCAACAGGATTTTCAAATTTACCAGAATACGACGTTACAGAAACATCAAAACGGTGTATCAGCAGCCAGGAATGAAACCTCAGTTTTTCGTGTGGGAGGCAAGCATGGTAACCGTTAGGACACAGGACTACTGCCAACTAGGCCAGCTTCGCGCGCAACAATATTTACTAATTTTCAAAACCCGAATGGCTTTTATGGAACTCAGGTTAATCGAAAATGTTTCCTGAAAGCCCGCCTACCTCAAAAAGAATGGTGCGGTCAACACACAAGACAGCTAACCCAGCTTAACCTCTTGAAGCGTTTGTGTTAGTAAGTGCCGCATGGCGGATGGCCATGCGGCACTGCCATAAGCTATGTAGATCAAGCAGCATAATTATATCATAAGGCATGGTGTAGTCACCTTCTACAGATAAAAAAAAATTCGATGGAACGTTAAAAAGACGTCCTTTTTGAGGCTTCCCTAAAGAACATCCGACACGCAAAAAAAAAACGCGTCCTAACAATGCAGGGATACATGTCGGAAGGGAAGTGTGGAGGCGAGCAGGTTAAACGGCATAGTTGAAAATTCAGAGAAAAGGGTAAATATAAAAAAAACGCACAAGACAACACATGTTTAATTGAGACGCCTAGCACAATAAGAAGGTGAGGGACCATGCCACTGGCAAGCCTTTTGTTTCTTGATCATGTTTTAATAGGCAGCGTTCAACAACATAATTTAAGAAAAACATTTTTAATTTCTGCGGGAACCACCATTATTTCGCCTCGCTTCAGAACACCCTGCCATGCCCTTAAACTAACAAAGAACGATACAAAGGCGCATGGAAAAGCGAATTAATCAGGCCTTTTGGCAACCGCTTACGTGTTACACCACAAAACTACTCCGGAAATAAACGGGGTGATAAAGATAGTGTCCCTAAACTACTTCTTTCAGATATTCACGTAGACTGGCCCGTATGTCTTCGCGCGTTAACACTATAATCTTTGGTAACTCGTTACGCAAATTCGTCTGAACAACAGAACGCAAAAACGGGCCTTTCTAACCTCGAAGGAAGATAAATCACTTCACCAACTGTTTAACGACAAATGAGACGAGCCTAGAACACCGGCTATTACCCAAAGAAAAATATTGGATCAGCTCGTTCGTTCCAATACCAAACTCTAAATAGAAGCAGTAAAAACACCACGTATGTACACAATGTTGACATGCATAGAATGCAAAATCTCCAGCACTTACCACTTCTCTGTTGCAACAAATGCGTTACAAATTGATGCGCGACCGAATATTGACAAACCAGTTCCGATCCCCCCCCCCCACACACACACACTTCGTCGCCTCTACGCGCATAGACTCGGTCCCCTCGCGCCAATATTCAGTATTGTCGCTGTAATGTTCCAAAGGAGCTCCTAGATAAAGGGATGGCGAGTCATTCCAAATAATACGCTAAAAAGCACAGTAGGCACGGAAGGCCACTCAAAGTGCTAAAAAAAACATTTATTCCAGCAAACAAAACCAGTTGTGTTTTCAAACAAACTTTCTGCGAGTTCTGAGACCTTAACACTGCTTTCATCTTCACTAAAAGTAGCCACTTAGTCCGCGTAGGACAAGATTTCTACCTCTGTGGCTTGAAACCTAAACCCTCTAATAAAAGTTATGACTAGTGTTTACACAAAACTGCCCAAGAAAAATACAAAACGTAAAGGCGGAAGTGGACAGCCCAGTCTCACCGAAGAGAAAATGTGGATACTATCACTTACACATTCGTTTACCGCGAGGCTGACGGCGCAGTTTTTGGTACGCAACCCGTAAACCATAATACAACACAGATCCTACATTCACATGTCTAAGATAGTAAAATATTTTCGTGTGACAGACAGTCGAACGCTGTTTTTGATCTAGCATTGCAACTCGTCAATCCATAGCGTCACAGCACTCGAGTATCACTCGACATGAATGTTTGTAGCTATATTTCTCCATTTTGCACCATAATTTTGTTGCGGGCCGACTATGCTGCTTATAACACTTTACAACCTTTGTGCTGATACCTTCATGTATATATTATAATATATGTTGGTCAAGGTTATCGGGCGATACTTCTTGACGAAGCGGAGTTTTACGGGCTTCTTACTTTTGGGTTAAATGCGGTGTGTCTGGACGAAAAATGAGGGCGGTAAGACCATTGTACACCCCACTAAACACGCAATGCAAAAATCAGGCAACATGATATTAGAGGCTTTAAAATGTTCTCCACCCAACCCTTCGAGACCGAGGATTTTCCGGGTTTTAAATTGGCAATGGCTTTTGCTATTTTCCACATTTCGCACATCATTAGTGGCTCCCTTATTTTTTATTTTAAATCATCTGCTAGCTTTGTCTTTAACGGCAAAGAAAGGCCTCGAAATGACGAAAATAATCCATGGAGAAAGAGATCAGTTACAAAAGACAAACACAAATCTCTAAACACGGCTGGGTGACCGGTGCGCGACCGAAAAAATCCGCCTGGTCCGGGTATCGAACCCGGAACCTCTCCATTACAGGTGGAGAGGTTCGGTCGCGCACCAGTCACCTAGCTGTGTTCGGAGATTTGTTTTGTCCCTCTTGTTCCCTTCCTCCAGGGATTATTTTCGTCATTCTTGTCCTGCTCGCTTGCACCTTTGCGCTTAATTGCATTATACTCCTCAAAATCTGTATTTTTTGGGCACGCGATAACTGAAGGCACCCTCATAGTTCACATTACCCGAAGAGCGTGTTGGTAATATTGACTGTTGTCATTCCTTATATTATTACGCGAAATCTCGGTCGAGGCTATCTTTGTGACTCGTCAGAACTCCATAATTCTGAATTTCGCTTACCTTTTTTTTTCTCGCGTATATCGTTTCCACTCCTATAATCCTTTTCTTGGATATCTACCCTAGTGATAAACGGTTTCCTCGCGCTCGCACCGTTGCCATTTTATATTGCTCGGTATCCGAAAATTCTAGACGTTCCTCTCATTGCTAATAAAAAAAATCAATAAAAAAACATGGGCGATTAGCATTTTTGAACGGCCAGCTTCTCAAGCTGGCCGTTCAACTCGCATACTCCTTACTTTTCTGCGTGTTTAAATAAAAAAGCGCTCAAAAACCGTCATTTAAATTTCCCGCTTGAATAGCATCCACGTCACTCCTCAATATTGCCCTGTCGCATCACCGAACTCTTAAAGATTTCTACTGACCACTTTTATAAACAAATCATTCACTAGTAGCTTTGTATTAATCTTCCACAAGTTACAGACAATTTTTAAAGCGTTTTTTTGTAGGAACAAATAAAAAGGAAACAAAATATTGATCACTAAACGACACGTGATCAACAGAATGCTGTTCGCAAACACTGATAAGATTAAATGAAATGTATGCTCTATCCAGACGTGCGTGGCTTGCGCCCCGGAACTGCGTTTAGCGTAAACTCATTCCACTAGACACGCTGTGGGCAACGTCTTTTAAATAGCACGGATCGACGATGTCGTTCAAAAACTCCGCGCTCGCGGCTTTATAACGGACGCTATTTGCTCTATCAAGAGCTAGAGATACACAATGAAATCCTTTAACAAAATAAGTATTCTAACAGTCTGAACGTTCATATACAGGTGTTAGAATAAAATAAAACGTTTATCCACCTTTTTATGTTCATAGCCGCACAGCACGCGGAGCTTCTGAATAAGAAAATCACACAATGCAAAACGCCGCGACTAGCAACTAATGACTTGTTCAACGGTCCCGATGGATTTCTTCAAAAGTAAAAGACCTCGCCCCCCTCGATATCCCGATAGCGTGACTGACACAAATGTCATTCCTTGCCGCGAGAAGCCGGACCTTGTTTCTTGTCTGGTCCTCGCTTCCATCTTTGTTTCCTGAACCGCAACTATGACCAGGGCTTTCTCGACGAACAAGTGGCTTACCTGACGTTTGCGCCGCTTGGCACATAATCAAAGCACAGTTAAAGTGCTCACGTAATGGTCGTTTCAGGTCACATGAACGAATGAAAAGGGAGGTTAGTGGAAGGAGAGGGAAGGGATGCAACGAAAAAGCCCATATGAGCTATCCTAATGATTTGGAAAACAAAAAGAAAGAGGTGGAGACAGGTTACGCGAGCGAGACCGCAAACACTCACAGGGAGTCTTTCCTGCAATGATCACCTGGTAGGACAGGATGTTTGACCACGGACCTACACTTCTTCAAACCAGGCGCAGCCCCCCCCCTTTTTTGACGGTTCCAGCTTGGGCTGTCGCAGGTTTTTTTGTCGCTTGACGGTGCTGATGGTGTCCATGTTGGAGTACTGGTGCTCCTGCGCTTCCGCCTCGCTGAGTCTCTCGCTAGGATGGCTGTCCATTGTTGCCGATGGACCGCCTTCAGAATGAAAAGGCTTATCGGGAAGGCACCCCTATGTGTCGTCGCGTGCCGTGACATGCGCTTGTGCCTTCGTCACGGGGAAGGGCATTGATGACGCTGCCTCAGGGTTGCTGTAGTCATGGGATGTGGGCGTACCACTAGGCGCCGTCGATGACAGGGTGACCTGCGTAGACCCTCGGACGACCTCCTCTGTTTCAGCGTTGTCCATAACGTAGTTGGTGTTGCCCTCCGACTTTCGGTCACGGGCGATGTACGCGTAGGATTTAACGCAGTCCTCTGAGGCGTGGCCATACCGGTGACAGTCCGCGCATCGAGGAACGCGGCCGTCGCGACGGATGTGCCCCGTTCGCCTGCATTGAAAACGAGCCGTCCTTTGCACACCTCCAGGCGTACTTCGTGCAAATAACGGTCGACGGGGCAGCCGTCTTGGCTGCCAGGCGTACCGTCCTGGTGTTCGATTCGACCGTCTGAGAATCTATCTCTCGGAAGAGGTCCCTGGTTACGTCGGTGACATTTCCGTGCCGTTCCACCTCCTTTTTCACCTGACTGATTGGTACGCGGTAAGGCACCAAATGCAACTTGGTCTTGACTGCAACGTCAGCGGGGTCAAGAACGAGGCACCACCCCTTTTCACGGTTAGCTCTTCGCCTCAACTAACCTCTGTTTCGCTGCAACCCAAGTTAGCCACAATGTACAGACGTGGTCAGGCACGTAGCCAGAATTTAGTTTTGTTTTTTTTGGGGGGGGGAGGGCGCCCATGGCAAAATGCTGTATGAGGATGGCAAAATGCTGTATGAGGGGAGGGGGAGAGGAAATCCCAGCAAAATGGAAGATTTTTTTTTTTTTTTTGGGGGGGGGGGGTTGGGCCTTATGGACGTCCCCCTGGATACGTGCCTGGACGTGGTTACTCTGGAGTGGTCCCGCCGACAGTAGTTTCTTGAGCACTTGCTCCCGCTGCAGCTCGTGCGGAAGTATAAAATCCAGTATCGCCAGCCCTTCACATCACAATCAGAAGAAACGCAATTGGTGGAGATGTAGCTGTTCAGCAGAGTCGGCGTAATAATCTTGTAATTCTTCGGGTTCACAGAAACAGTGGTAGTGGCAGTGCCACGACCAGACGCGGCCGCTGTTACCGCTACTACCAAGCTCATGATGCGCACGTTCGTTTGCTACTGCCGTCGGAAGTAAAAGTGGCCACGCAGACAGGCTTGCACGGCTGGGGAATGAGCGAGGCTTTATATGTTGAGCTATCGCGTTTCGTTTTCACAAACGAAGCTCTGATTGGTGGATATAAATATGTGGAAGAAATTGACGAGAACGAAATAACTATATTAAAACCATACCGATCGTTTTGTCAAGACATCGAAAGTTCAAGCTGCAGATAACATTTGTGTACTTTAAACTTTTTATGTTACTAATTGAGATGCTCTGTTATGCACGCGTCAACAGATGCTGACATACGCTTCTAAATGACCGTGACTTGTGCATAATCGAGCGCTGCAGTGCCGCCTTGTGCTCGGTGAAGGCAAGATAAGGTCGCGTCTTACGAACGCCGTCGCGCTCCCTGGCCGAGAGCAACATCTCTGTAGCGAGATATGTATACAATTAACAGCAACGATTATGCTTTGCTCTTTATGCTCGGAATGTTTCCTTCGTTGGTTGTTTGGCTAACTCGTTTCCGGGAGTCAGGAAATCAACGTACGGAAAAAGGCACCCAAAAAGCCTCAGAAGCAAACATTGGCAAGTGTTGTGGCGGCGTCTACTTTGCGCCTAGCAGACGACAGGGAGAGAGTGTGATCGCAACCAGGAAGAGAAATTCGGCAGCACAGGGTAGGCGAGGTATGTGCAGCGTTATGGAGTATGCGTGCTATGTTGCGCGTTTGGTAGGGAACGAGCACAGCTGCCGTGGTAAAGTTGATTGTGTCCGCAATTGTACGCAATCGGACAAGCCAGCGTCGTGTTTGCGATAGCAACAAGACAGGGGGCACGAGAAGCAGACGACGCGCCGGCTAGTGCCCCACGTTTCGCTTTCTTGTCGGTGTAGGCGCCTACTATTGCCCGTCTGATGCGGATGCTAGACATGAGCCGAGCGACCAGATCGTGTTCGGAGCCACCCTCGATCCAGGATTAGTTAGTTCCGCGCCGCCGAGGTGCGGCGCTGAGCTATGAGCACCGTAGGCAGGAGGTCCCTCCTCGGCGGCCACGGTGTCGGTAAAGTAGCGTGCTCGCCTTTTTCGCTGTGTGGTGGTGGTGATCGGCCAGTGGCTGGCCTCGTGTTTTGCTTTGGTGCTGTGTCGATCACAGGTGCCACCATCGTGCATGAAGGTGAGCCTGAACTCGAAGAAGTAGTTATGCTATAGGAATGGGAAAGACGTGCTTCGTTCCCAACTGCAATTTGGGGTACCAGAACTGTGCAGAGCGAGTGTTCTTGTTTAAAGCTCCATCGAATGACGCTCGCCTGGAGCAGTGGCGTCGTGCAATCCCGAGGGCCGATTGCAAGTTACTACATAGTGATCATGTTTGTGCCAAGCATTTCCACGAGGAAGTGATATTGAAATTGTATCATGCGGAGTTCGGTGGAGAGTTCTCTCCATGCTGCAAAGAAGCCCGTGCTATCTGTAGACGCTGTTCCGAGCATTTTTCTTGGCTGCCCGAAGTACCTTTCACGTTACCTGTAATACCCGTAAGACGGGGTGACATGAGGTGAAAATTGATTCATGTCCTATGACCTCTACTATTGTTTGACGCTCAGTCACTTGTCATCATTTCAGTCAGTATGTCATCATACTGTGTCATCATTTCAGTCGCTATGTCATCATAAATAAAATTGTTTTCTGCTGACATGGTTTGTATGTACCACGATACAAGTTGACATCTTATGTATAAACCATTTGTAATGCTAATCACTTTCTGCGCATGTAAACAATATATTTAAGCCCTACTTTGTAACATTATTATAATTTATTTTTCCACTAAATAAGAAGGCAGGAGCAGGGTGGAAAAAATTCCCCGACCTCCTATAAAGCCGCGCAATGTGTGTAAACAATTTGCGGAACTGTTACCAAAAATGCTGTCGGACAAAACATGCGAGCACTACCCAGGTGTTTAAAATAATTATTTTAAATTACTCTAAATTATTGAAAACTCAGTAGCTTGTGTCGGGAAGTCTTGTATGTATACGAGTATTTTTGTCAAGTTGAGTCATCCTCGGAATGTCCATGTACAATAAACAGCAACCGCACGGGGGAAAAGGCAATCAGTGACAATGCGCCAACATAAATCCATCATTTAACCACGCAGTACACAGGGTACGAGTAAAGAACGCCTACATCCCTCACAACGCCCCTATACCAGCCTTCACATGCCCCTCTATACTTGGGCGCTATCTATCCTCATGCGAGTGAAGCGCGCTCGGTACGCCGAACAGAGTGTGGTCACCGCATCGGACAGAGACGCCGAACATAATGTGGTCGCCGCATCGGACAGAGAGTCATCACCTTAATAGATTTCTTCCATCGTGGCCCAGAGGCACATGTCTAGGAGGCGCATTTGTTTCGTTCTTGGTACTCCTTACAAAATATAAAACTTGGAAAGCGATTTTTACCTTCGACGTCCTATAATGCACTAAATACCATTCTTATGACTGGTTGGTTCTATTGTTTGGAAGCCATTGCAGAGTCGTTTTGGACATGAAAAAGCTTTTTTTTTTAATGTGGGGAAAACTGAATTCGTAAGTCGTGCGACCAGATAGAGGGTGAGGGGAGGGGAGGCAAATGTAGAGAAAGGGGGAATCAGGCAGACGGGCAGGGAATGGAAACTCTACGAGGATGAGAAGAGGAATTGGAAGATGGAGGTAGAGGAAGAGGAGGAGAGAGGAAGGGGATATAAAATTGGTGTGTCACGCGACGTATATTTCCCCGGTAAATGTAGCTGGAGACCGATACAGTTTGTCACAGGACCAGTGTTTTACCCGTTACTCAAAGACGGAATGAAATTCAGTTACAAATACTTTTGTTTAACAGTACTCACTTAGACCACTTGATTACTTGAGATGAAAAGTAATTGACCGTTACTTGAAAAAGAAACAGTTATTTTTCCGATTACTTCACATTTTCTGAACGAGAATTTTTAATAACCGTTTGGAAACGGGCGTTAACACTGTTGATTATCGCGTTATAATCACGAAATTACAAGTTACTTCTCTTTACAAAAAAAATATCGTAGACCGTTTTTCTGTCGGACACACAAGCTTCCTGGATTCCTTAGTAGGTAATTTACAGAAACGAAAGACACGGGTAGAAAGAAAGGCTAAAATGGTAATGGATACAAGTAATTTTCGTACCTTCAGGTACTGAAACTACTCTTTAGATTAACTGTTATAATAAAAGTAATCAAACGTATACAAAACGACTTCAAAAAGCAATCGATTTCTAGTAATGTGATCATTTCAAATGAGAACCGTATAATTCTGCACGTAACCAAGGAGGGAGAAAAGGAGGGAGGGGGAAAGATGGGGAGGAAGGGTAGCGTGGGGGAACGGTAAAAGATGGGGTTGAGAAGAAGGACGAGAAGTATTTGTTATCACGTGATGTATAGATCCCCGCAAAATCTAGCGGGAACTATGAAGTGTTGCAAAGGTCACCTGAACTCAGATCATGTCACGTCAATTTTTCGCACTAAATTTAATCGGGAAACTGAATTGCTTTTCAGGTCATGTGACATCAAATTCTTCGCTATATTTAGCGGAGAAACAAATATTCAGGCCCCGTGAGCTTAATTTCTCCGCTCAATTTGGCTCAAAATGTACGGACCGACGGACGGAAAACATTTTGGAATTAGGGACTCCGTTAAATATCGAATATGTGTTGTTATTATAAAACAATTAGTTGGTCCTGACTGACAGAGCATCTTTTACGTCACGTAATCATTGATACATTTATTTCAGTGAAGCGGATAAAGCCAACAGTGATCTTAAGTCGCCGAATGGACAGAGCGGGTTTAAAGAACTCTGGGATGAAGGAGTCCATCATTTTGGTGTAACTAAGCTCCCGCTAAATATCGCATTTTTACCAAATGTCACCACACTCATCAATGTCTTCGTTCTGATGAAGGTATGTCATGTACGATATGTGTACGTCGCTGCATTCAGGATCAAAGAAAGCCTAGTGTGCAAACTTAATAGCCAAAATATTTCGTATTTCTACACGCGGACAGTTGTCTGCAATAATTACGGAATGAAGAGTTGGCGCGCATTAATTATGGGCGCTTATGATGCGGAATCACAAGTGCGCCTACTGCTTTTACTTGATAGCAACATATAGTTTCTACGAGTAGACTGTATTTCTGTATTCATTAAAGTCATCAAAACTAACAGTAGTTGAATATTTGTGCAGAATAAAATTTATCAAATCAAACAATATTTGATAGCGAATAGGTGCATTGTAGAGTCTTATAATTATACATTCTATTCGAGGCATATATTGACAAGTCTATCAACTGGGATCGAGAACCACACTGATGGGGTAGTGAATATTATCTCATGTATGTGAGTCAGCATTCAGGTCGCATCCACCGCGTCTGCAGGCTCTGTAGTGTGACGAGCTTGACACGCTCCGCTCTCTTCTCAGTGCTTTTTTCCTTCCGATTTCCAGGGCACACCTAGTGGCCACGTATCTCCTTAACGTGGTTCAAACCAACACGTGTTCAAAATTCGTCTACCGGAACACGTAAGAAAAGAAAAACATGTTCCGACGACCACATACGTAAAGAAAATTTACATCCTGGTTTGGACGGCCATACGGAAAACATTGGGGTATTCAGAATACGGGCGAGGGAGGGCGAGGATATGTGGCGTGGCGGAGGCTGGCGGCGGTACATCGCTGCCACTCGTGTAATGTGACCACAACGCGTTCCTCCGCTCTCGAGAAAATAGCGCGTCGTCTGTTACGCTGCGTGGCGATATTTGGCAACGCCGATCGGTTTCAGGCGAAAAGCTCGGTGCCGATGGAATAGAATGACATCGTCGGGAAGCGGCAAATTCATCTTCGCTACTCAACACGGAACAGAAAAGCGGGTACACAAGGTTTATACTTTCTGTCCTCGAAACTAAAAGGGTAACGCTTGGGTACGGTTGTAACTTTGTGCCGATAAGACCTAATTTACGACAATGGTAGAACGAGGCAATGATATTGCTTACATAATTAAACGCGCGACTGATTGGAAACTACTATATTTGGCATGAGCAACATATTTCACGGCGGAATAACAACCTTTTTGAGTGTGACATTTTAGTTGGTATTTCTTGCGTAATAACGACAGGAGCAGACGGAACCCGGTAAAACAGCACGGTCGTGGCGTAACTTGACCACGTGGTGAGCACAGCGTGTCCACGCCGCCACGTAAAAAAACATGGCGGGGGAAGCACTGACCACCACGAGTTTGCTACGCAGCTTGCCGAACAAAGAAGTGGCGCCGACAAACCTTTCTCCGGTCTCGACGGGCACGTCGTCTACACGCTCGGCTCCATTAAACGCAGGGACAATGAATAGTCGTCGGCCGAACAAGCGAATTCTCACGTCGTCACTCCAAAAACTACCGCGCACGAATCCGAATACCGAGAAAGATTTGCGACGGGAAAGAAGTGACCCGGTGGAGAAAAATCCCTATGAGAAGCCGGCAGCCGCGCACCCTGCCTACCCCTCGCTCGTCTGGCTCGGCTGCTCGGCAACACCGACGCTCCGCCGTCAGGGACAGGGTTCATTCGTCAAGCTCGCAAAGAGCAAGTGATCAGCGCCGTGAAGGAAGCGCGCTCCACGCTTGTCAAAATGCGGGTACACGTTAACGTTGAAATAATTAAACTCCAAATACTAGAAACAGAACAACAACAAAAAAAGCATTGACGTCAGAACCGGAAGGGGACAACTATACGTGTTCCGGTTCTCGAATCTGGAGTACGTGTCGGTTTGAACCGCGCTTTATCCAGGTTGTGTTTTCTGTCCCTAACACGTGCGTTTAGATGGAAGAGTCGTGCCCGGCACCGAACCTGCACAATTTGGCCTATGAGATGAGCGTGGTTGGTGGAGGCAGCTGTCTGTTTCCTAAAGGTCTGCACGCGCCGATATTAGGAAGTTTTCGTAGACCGCGTTTCCAGCTCCGCTAAGCACTCCGCAACGAAGAAGCTGCTACTGCGCCTGCGCGGCGATGGCCTTGACTGTAAAGTTCTCGGTATCGCAGCGGGTTGCGGAGAGCGTTGCGGGACGGCCAAAACGATCTACAAAAACTCCCTATTAAAGAGACCGGCCATGCCACGTCCGCGTTTTGCTGCCCCGCGAGCCCCCGCGGCCCGCTAATTATTTCCGTTAGCCGTCCCGCCGGCACACTTGATTTCTAAACAACGTGGTGTAACAGCCCACGTTGTATAACGGCGTCAGAGGTACGAAATAAAATTAAAAATTGCCTACAAAATTCATATGCAACAAGGACCTACATGAGTGTGTCCTGCCTGCAACATACCCGAAACCTTCCGACGCAATCCATAACCAAATATAACAAATCATAATTGTGTATGATGCATCCACTATGCATTCTGCGCTGCCATGATTTATAAAAAGAATGATGAGAAAACACACTTACGTCTTACTTTTATTACAGACGATTCGAAAGCAGCAAGAGAAGCACGAAACACCAAGTTCCTTAGGACGACTTGTTTTGGGACTTGATCTTTATTATCCTAGATACGGACGACTCTACGCAACCTTGCTGGACCAACTAAGGCACGTTCCTTTCTTTTGAGCATTATATGATAAATAAAATCATTATTATTATTACAATAAAGTGTTTGGTACCCTAACACTAAAAAATATATGTATCGAGACATTGAGAGTTTACAAGAATCAAAATGAATGCGTTTTACTTCTCTCAAAATGCCAAATCTTCAAAACGAGTGAATGTGAAACTCATTAGCTCAAAATTTAAAATTTGCTCGGGTTGCCTTCAACATATTATGGATTATCTTTACACAATATATCACGGGATTATAGAAACTATACCGTCATGGTACGATTATCGAATATTGGCGATATAATTTATATTTAATGACACATGTACTAAAATAAACATATTATATTTGGTTAAACGAACAGAATCCACACATATTTGAACATTATGCACCCTAAAAAGAACGCATTTTAGATTATTGTTACTTCGAACCTTAAGACCATTTTCATCCCCATCAGCAACCTCATCATCATGCCTGATGCGGGCTGAGAGAATATGATCGCACCAGAACCTCAGCGCCTATAGTCGTCAAATAAAACCTCATATCATTAGCCTGGTCAGAATGGGACGTTCGGTGAATTTAATTAATCAGAATACGGCGTAGGCGCATTCTGGAAGCGGCTAGGCGTCAGCGTCACCGCGCGTGTTGCATTATTGGACGTTTGAAGCCAATACACCTATCCAATTTCCCGCTAAGTTTAGCGAAGAAACTGAATTGTTGCGCAGGTCTGTGACGTTCTATAATTGAACACTACGCATTCAATTTTTGGGTAAATTTTGAGGAAAAATTTACGTCATATGACATTGACACCAATTGAAGTCCGCCGCAAAATTTAAAGGGGAATTGTTCTATAGGTCTATGACGTCCCATCAGCCAACGCGCGCCGTCGCTTTATTGGACGTCAGACGTACACACAAGTTTGATTCCCTGCCAAACTTAGCGGGGAAGCTGATATGGTTTTGAGTTTATCAGACATCAATTTTCCCGCTCAATTTCAAGGGGAAATTATATTTTTGTATAGGTCAGGCGTCATAAAGTCTCGTGACATCATTCTCCCAGTTACATTAAGCTGGGAAAATAAATTGGTGTTGAGGTATAGTGCTGTCAATTTCCCCGCTAAAGTTAGCTGGAAAAACGTCACGTCATGTGACGTCACAAGCCACAGCGTCACGAGATGCGGCCTCACAAATTCCGGAGCAACAAGTCAAATAATATTTTACATTATTACAAACCAACATCGCTCGCGATGCATTATGGGGCTCCCTGCGCTCCCTTTCTCTTTCTCTATGGCTTACATGAAAAAACAAAATAACGATATATTTCTCAGACGTCTATAAAATGTGACTTAATTAAGGATAAAGGAAAAATACGTCACAAGTTGTGAGAAGTAAAACATTCAAGAAAATCCTGTGCCAAGAGCGCCCTTGGCAAAACCCGTGCCGGTGTGTGTTCTTTCTTACTGTACCCATTCTGGCGTTGTAAGCGCCGGTCATCCGGCGCGTTTAGAAAACTACGACTCTTGGCGATTTTAGGGCTTTATGGGGCTTATGTGTACCAGGTCGGAGGACCTGGAGCTGTGGTCGCAGAGATGCGTAAAACGCACCACTTCATAATTGGCTGGGGAGAGCTGTCGGACAACTCAAAAAGGGCAAACAAACTGTTTGAGAACTTCTCGTATTTGCCGATGCACGCCGGGGGAGAACGCAAGAGGATTTAATCAAGTATGTCATATGTAGCGGGGAGGTGTTCGGAATCGTAGCCGAGTTGTGGTTGCTGCTGAGGTTTGAGGGTTCGGATGCGGTCGAGCTACGGGGCGAAATCTGCTCTGGATACAATCTACTCGGCGTACAGTTCAACGAAGCTGTCAGGTGGATAGGACAATATTGTGTCAAAAGGTGTGAAGGTTTTGGAAGCATTGAGTAAGTAGTATGGAGAGTGCCCATAGTGGATTGTCGTGCATAATTATACGGCTAGGTCCCGTAGAGGTGGATGGTGTTTTAGTTTGATGTTCGGCGACATCGAAGCTATGTCAGCGATAGTATGGTTCAAGCACTCAGTTTATCCATTGGTCTCTGGGCGGTGGGCTGTGGCAATGTTTTGAACTATGCAAGTAAGGTGTATCACATTTTCAAGCATGTTAAACACAAAGGGAGGGCCGCGGTCGCTTATTACCTATTGTGGAGCTCCATGGCAGAATATAATCAAGAGAAAAAAATAAACAAAAAAACTTCGAGATTTCGTGGGAGGTAGCCGCGGGAACAGACGCCGTCTCGTCATAGCGAGTTAACTGTTTGATAGCGAAAAAGATCCCCTTGTTGTGGCCGGTGGATTGTGGAAATGAACCATCGAAGTTTATTCTGATGCGATGGAATTTGCGGTGTGGTTGAGAAAGGGGTTCTAGGCAACCCGGAGGCCTTGTGGTGACACGTTTCTTAGTCTAGCAGTGGTGGCACGCTCGAACATACTTGCTGGTGTTGCAAATTGTGCCTGTCCAAAACTAACTGCCACGGACGCGAAAGTATGTTTTAGAAAACCCAAGAATGCCAGTTGTAGGAGCGTCATTGTTTGCTTGGATAAGAGGCAGTGTAACAGGCGGGGAATCACTAAAAGCCGCGGCCTTCCTTGTTGTGTGTCGTACTTTTGCCTGTAGAGAATGCAATATTTCAGTTGAAAAGGCGGGCACAGCGCAAATTTCGTATAGATATATTCGGCAAATCACTTTTAGAATTTTGAGTAATGGGGTGAATCAAAAGATCAAAGCGTTGCTCTTCCCTGATCTTGACGGTTTCAGGACAGCAGCTGGGCCTCCGTGGCCGGAGGGTTTGGGACATTGCGACCCATGAGGAATGGGCAATATGTAATAGGGGTAGAGTCAAGGTGTCGTTTACCAGATTTTTAATGAATGGTGTAGTTTTAGCCTGGGAGTTTAAATGATCAACGTGCGAGTTGACCAGAGGGGTCCTTTAGAAAGGGCAACCATCATAGGGCGTGATAATCACTTACAATAGTGAAGTGTGTGCCGTAAAGGTGAAGACAGAACTTTGATATTGCCCACAAAACGGCCAAGCACTCACGTTCAGTTATTGTAAGTGTTTTGTTCACTTTTTGTTAAAGTGCTCCTGACGTAGGCAATTATTCGCTGGACACCACACACGTTCCGGACCAGTACGGCGAAGAGACCATGGCCGCTGGTGTTTGTGGAAATCTGAAAGTCAGCGCCAGGAACGAAATGATCGAGCACTGCAACATACGTGAAGGCAGTTTTAAGGGCTTGAAAATTATGGATTCGAGAGCTGCACCAGTGGAAAATGTTGATGGAAAATGGGGTGTTGAGCGTTTCAGCGATGTGGGAAAATGAAAGAATAATTTCCTGAAGTACGTGCAATGAATTCCGAAGGACCATGCGTCGCCTGATGTTTGTTGGATTGAAATTCTGAAACGGCTTGTAATTTTTATAGGTTAGGGCAAATGCCATCTGTGCCCGGGATCTTAATTTGATAAACTCAAAACATACACTTTTGCGTTTCAATAAAAATCAGCAGGAACAGAGCTATTGAGCACTTCTTGTAGCCTCTGAAGGCGTTCGTTGAATGAGGTCGAGAGAATAACTATATCGTCAATGCGACAAAGACAGGTTTTCCATCCGAGAACCCGTATCGCAGTAATCATCATCCTTTCAAATGGGGAAGGCGCATTGCCCAGGTCACAAGTCATTACATTTATCTCGTATAGGCCGGAGGGTGTAATGAGGGCAGTTTCTGGCTTGTCGACATCGGCTGTAGTTATCTGCAAATGCCGCTTCTGATGTATAGAAGAAACAAAGGATGGTCCCGGAAGAATGTCGAGGGTGTCGTCGAAACTGGGTAAGGGCTGACGTCATTAGTATTTATTTTGTGATGTTGACGGTAATCCTCGCAAAATCACAGGTATTCGTGTTCTTTCTTGGTGAGAACAACATTGGCCAACCGTGGGCTAGATGAAGGCTCAATGTGTTTTTGCGGATAACTCTGACGTGATCGTCGTCGGCCTTACTTTGAGTGGATTTAATTCTTGAAGGGCGTCTTCGAATGAAAAATAACGGTTTTGATGTGATAAGAGACCACCGAATTCGGCGCTAGAGGGCGGCTATTAAAATCGAAGGATTGTTTATACAAAACAAGAATCCTTGTTAGCAATTTTGTTCACTTGAGTAGGCGAGTTAATGTCTACCATTTAGCAACTTGCGCTGCGATGTTTTGGGGAGCTGTTGGCAGTCTTGCAGAGGTGCGTTCAGGAGCGCTGCGATCGTGGTATAAAATACCACGGGGAACAATTTTTTTCTCAGTGGATGATTGGGTGGCGAAAAGTGAAACCTGCCTTCGGGTTGTTGTGCCGATTCAGTACGGAAGGATAACATAATTTTCTGAGGCAAAACTGCTGATGGGTTTTATGCAACCAGTGGTAATTTCCAACGAACAGTCCGGCACGACTCTTATAGAAATTGCTGGAAAAGGGCTAGAGGTAATCGGCCTTGGCGTGAAGAAAAGTTTGCAAAATTTCGCACACGTCGCAACTTGTCCACGGACTGCTCAAGTGGAGTTCGCGGCTTGCGCCAGCAGTTAATGCATTGGCGGCAGACAAACAATTCCAACCTCAAAATGACGTCCACAACAAACTCGGCAAGTACAGTAATCAAAATAATAACGGAAGTGTCCCCTATATAAATTGGCATGCACCAGTATCCAAAAGGTTGCGCAAGTTTACTGTTTTCCATGCGTAGAAAATGCCCAGCAGATGAAGAGGTGAGCAATTTGTGTGAATGGCGACGAAGGTGAATAGAAATGCAGGCATTTGCGCCACCTCTATCTACTATTGCTAAAACTTCTCTTCTTCAATGAAGACGCTAATCGTTGTAAGGTCAAGTTAGGGAGCATTTAAGACAGTGGATGTGGCGCAGCCTCACGTCCATTGATAAGACAGGCTGCGATCCTTAGTTTGACGACGGAAGTGCGCCAGTAGCCTCAGTGAACGCGAGGCAGAGCGGTTTTGTTGAGGATAACGGGAGAGGGATCAGCCACGTCGGCATTTAGAAGCGAACATAGAACGCGTTTGGCGATGGTCGTCTAAATTTCAGTGGTCACTCAAACTTTCGCGGTTGTCGAAAGTTTGGCGAGTGTCATGGTCAATCGATTATCGGGTTTGATTGGGTGGGATCCGACTGTATGCTACATCATTTATGCGGCGTCAGGAATGGTGGATATCATGACGTAGGACGTGATAGAAGAAGCTTACCGGACCGTAGGGGTAACAAGTAGCGTAGGGTCGAAATGGTTACGCTGTGACAAATTTCTAGAGCGGAAATCTGTAGTGAGGAGTGCTTTAGGGCACAGATAGGTGGTGAGGACGTCGACGGTGCCGGGCATAAAGATGATGAAAAATAGGACAAAGGGTCGCGAGTTAGTCGTACAAAGAACAATAAACAAACAGGAATGAATAAACGTTTAATGTGGCGAACTTGCGCCGAAAACGAAAAAGAATTAGAAGATAACAACTGAGCGTCGCGAGTGTCGAAGTCGGCGTAAAAGCAGGATCGAACGTTTGGGCGGGACTGACTCCGCTCGCCATATGGAGTCCCTTATGTACCCTTGTGGGTTTCTGGATCATTCGGCGTAAAACTTTCGGTGTGTAGATCATTCGGAACTCGATCAGACGAGAATGTTCTCGAACTTATAAAAAGGCCAAGTTGAAAGAAGAAATAAAAAAAACAGTCCGCTGACTGGAATCTATCCTAGACCTTCCGCGCGACAGTCAAGTGTGGTAACCACTGGGCCACGCACTCGCTTGCTCGCCAACCCGCGTGGCATTAGTCCCCCTTTAAAATCGCATCGTCTCGATACGACGTGCCGGGAAACAAAACAGCAAAACGAACAAAAATAATGGCAAACCACGTAGACTTGTGCAACACAATCCTCTCGAGCGTATTACAAAACACAATTCACAGTGCTATCGATCGTAGTACGGCTTGAGGCACACGACCTGGACGACTTCCGGTCGTAGAAGGCGGCGTGATGAAGTCCGTGTTCAGTCGGGCATCACATCGTAGTTCAGATCCCCGACTCGACGAAGCACTTTGTAGGGTCCAGAGTAGCGCTTTAAAAGTTTCTCGCTGAGACCATGGCGGCGAATCTGTGTCCACACTCACACCCTATCTCCAGGATGGAAGTGGACGTCCCAATGACGAAGGGTGTAGCGGTCAGTGTCGACACGTTGTTGGGCATTAATTCGAAGTCTGGCGAGTTGACGAACTTCTTCCGTTGGGCAACCATCAGGGCGTCGTCGCTTCCGTCGATAGCCGTTTTGTGGGGTAACATAGCGTCCAGCATTGTCGTTACCTTGCGCCCATGCACCAGTTGAAAGGGTGTCACCCCGGAAGTTCCTTAATGGCTGTGTTGTAGGCAAATGTGATGTACAGTCGCCGGCAATATGAGCTCTCCCGGCCGAACGCCGACCGGAGCAGCGAAAATCCCGCACGCGGCGCGTCGAACGTTGTCGCGTTTTGGGAGCCGGGCTATTGGGACTAAACCATTCCGTTATCAAAAGGTGGACGCATAGCTTTTATCGGGATTCCAGCCTTTAGAAGTGTGAATCACAAAAGCATGGCCAATTAGAATTGCCGCCTTCGGGTGTTGGCCCCAAGTGTTCAGAGATGATATTATAACTGCTGATAAACTCGAGCTTGCTTTAGGCGTAGATAAAGCAGCAGTGTTCGATCGACGCTTACAAATGTAAAAACCCTATGTTTGATGTGATATTAGGCATGACAACAATGATCCTTTGGCAAGCGAAAAGTGGCCGACCTGCCAGGGGCCCTAATCTGGACACTTGGCGGAAAAGTCGGCGAGAAATTCGGCGGCTATGATTGGCCGGCGCCAAGGTCAAGTGTGGCGTTGGCCAATCGCGACCGCCAGATTTCTCGCCGTCGTTTTCGCCAAGCGTCCAGCTTAGGGCCCCAGGAAGGCATCTGCAAAGTCATGGTGTAGAGAATTATCACTGGCGAAGCAACACGCTACTGAGCGCAGAACAGTAGAGTCTCCTCGATAAAACGCGTTCATGAAAAGTGCCTGGGTCTTTATTCTGCTTCGACACAATTTGTTTCTTTTTGTTATCTATAGCATACCCTTATAGATTAAATAAATTATTTCAAAATCGCTTGTCATTGTCTAGTGTAGGTTTAAGAAAGCTTGTGCATAGGATTACTCTTCGGGTAGGAAATGTCTAAAATGACTAACCGGTTTTGCAAATAAAAAGTAGCATTTAACACGTCAGAGATATTATGCAGTGAAGAATTTCGATAAGCCGTCTGCGTTTACCAACAACTGCAAGCGGGATTGTAATCGGCCGTGCTTCAAATTCACGCTCCAAAACGCGAAATGCTACTAAACTTCCTGCGTCCACCCCTTTGATAACGGAATGGTTTGGTCCCACTAGCCCGGCTCCCAGAACGCGGCAGCGCTCGACGCGCCGCATGTGGGATTTTCGCTGCTCCGGCTGGCGTTCGGCCGGGGGAGCTCATATGGCCGGCGACTGTACGGCAATACCTCGTCCCATGTCTTGTGCTCCACGTCCACGTACAAGGAGATAATGTTGCCGATATTTTTGTTTAGGCTTTCCCTCCGCCCATCTGTCTGAGGACGGTACGCTGTGGTTTGCCGGTGGTTGGTGTGGCTGAGACGGAGGACCTCCTGCATCAGCTGGGCATGAACGGTGATCTCACGGTCTCTAATGAGGACTTCGGGGGCAACGTGCCGGAGGACAGTGATATCGTTGAAAAACTTGCCGACTTCAACTGCCGTACCAGTTGGAAGCGCTTTAGTCTCGGCGTACCGTGTGAGATGATCGGTTGCGACGATTACCCATCGGTTATTTTGCGTCGATGGTGGGAATGGTCCAAGTAAATCCATTCCAATTTGCTGGATGGGCAGATGGCGGCGCAATATGCTGAAGAAGTTCAGCCAGTGTCATCGGTGGTTTCTTCTGTCGTTGACATTCGTGACAAGATCGGGTGTAGTGGTGGACTGTATTCGCAAGCTTGGGCCAGTAGTACCTTTCGGGTATCCAGGCAAGAGTCTTGCTGTAGCCCAGGTGTCCTACCGTGGGTCACCGTGGCAGGCTCGAAATATTTTTCTTAGCACTGGAATAGATCACCAACAGCCACGCCGTGTTGTTGTCACTGAAATTCTCCCTTGTAGAGCACACCTTGTCAGATGGAGAAGGTTAGCAGTGTTCTTAAGAAGACGGGGGAACGGCACTTCATCGTTCCTCTAAGTGCTCGATGAGTTCTCGCAACTCAGGGTCGTCTCGGTGGAGCGCTGTCCTTTCGCTGACATTCAGGGCGCCGAGGAAACTCTTATCGTCGTCGTCTTTGGCGAAGGAAAGGCCGGCCTTGACTGGGCACTTGACAGGCAGTCGGCATCATTGTGCTTCCGGCTAGACTTGTACACCACGGCCATATCAAACTTCTGCAGCCGTAGGCTCCACCGGGCCAGGCGTCCGGAGGATCCTTCAAATTCGCGAGCCTGCACAGCGAGTGGTGGTCTGTGACCACACAAAAAAAACTTCCATAAAAATATGGGCGAAACTTTCTTATTACCAAGACGACAGCGAGGCACTCCTTTTCAATCGTTGAGGAGTTCCTTGCGGCGTTTTTCAGCGTCCGACTTGCGTATGCGATGACTCACTCTGCCTCGTCCTGTATTTGGACTAGTACCGCAACCAGTCCGGTGTTACTGGCGTCGGTGTGGACCTCTGTCTCAGCAAACTGGTCGAAATGGCCAAGAATCGGGAGCGTCGAGAGTCTTCCTTTGAGCTCATCGAATGACCGCTGGTGTTTTCATTTTTTGTCCACTCAAACTTTACGGCGTCCTTTATAAGGTCCGTCAGTGGTGCGGACTGCTTGGCGAAGTCTCGAACAAAGCGCCTGTAGTAGGCACAGAGTCCGAGATATCTTCTTACGGCCTTCTTGTTAGACGGCGGAGTAAATGCAGCTACGGCGCGGGTCTTCTCGGGGTCAGGGAGAACACCACTGTTTTTCACGATGTGGCCAAGGTACATTAGTTCCCCATGGTGAACCGACACTTTGTTGGCTTGGGTGACAGGCTGGCGGCCTTGATGGCTTAAAGCACGGCTCGAAGTCGTCTCAGAATCTCGTCAAAATCTCCTGAGAAAACGACATCATCCAGGTAGACGAGGCAGCTCTGCAATTTCAGACCTGCCAGCACGGTGTCCATGACACACTGGCAGGTGGCTGGTGCTGTACAAAGTCCGAACGGTATCACATTGAACTCATACATTCCGTCGGGAGTGACGAAAGCAGTTTTCTCGCGGTCGCGTTCGTCGACCTGATTTTGCCAGTAGCCAATCTTCAGGTCTAACAATGAAACATATCGGGAGTGGAGCAGTCGGTCTAACGTATCGTAGATGCGGGGAGCGGATACACGCCCTTCGTAGTCGCAGCTTTCAGTCGAGGATAGTCTACGCAGAACCTCAGAGTTCGTCCTTCTTTACAAGGACAACTGGGGACCTCCACGGATTTCTTGACGGTTGAGTGATGTCGTCGTTGAGTAATTCATTAACTCGATCTTGAACCACCTTCCTTTTCTTTAAGGAGACTCTGCACGGCGACTTGTGGACAGGGAGCGCGTCGTCGTCGGTAACAATGCGATGTTTCGTCATTGGTGTTTTGCGAACTTTTGACGACGTGGTAAAGGAGTCACTGTATTCGGCGAGGAGATCAACCAGCTGCCGAAGCTTAGGAGCCGGGAGCTCGGGGTTGATGTTGAGCGGCGGCGGTGACGAGCTATACTGCTGGGACGATGAGGTTTCCTATGCGATGGCGGTAATCAGGGCTGGTGCCTGAAGTTCCTCGACTTGGCATATGGTGGTACCCTTCGTTAGGTGCTGCGGCTCCTCTCGAAAGTTTTCCATGATAGCAGTTGTACGTTCTTCTTGGAGATCCGTTACCCCTCGTGTGACAACAATTCCTTTTTCAAGGAGCAGGTGGACGCTGCCTTCCAGAAGAGCTTCACCGTGCATGTCTGCGTCGGTTTTGACGGTCACAAAATCACTCGACTGCTGCTTCAGGTTTACATGATTGTCAATAACTCGGAACGCGGTTGACGTCGTGTTGTTTTCCACGGGTGGCAGAACAGGCTTTCACAGCGTCCACTGGTTTCCCGAGGATAACGTCCCTCGAACAGACTCGCAGAACGACGAACTTGACAGGGCACGTCTCACCATGAATCTTGACACGAGAAGTGCATCTCACGACTGGTGTAATGAGGTGCCCACCGGCACTTGGTATTTGAGGGCCTTACCACGCGTTGTCAATTTTCGCAGGCGGCGAGAGAGCCTCCCACTCAGGACTGAGTAGTGTGCTCCGGTGTCCACGAGTGCTGATGCATCATGGCCGTCGATAATAACGTTTTGGTTGTTGGACACCGAAGGAGGAGCGTCGTTGCCATGCTCCGCGTCGGGAGAGTGGGAGGGTTCCGTCATTCCTGGAGGCTCTTTACCTCGGTCGTCTTCGACAACGCCACCTCCAGGCCTTGCCGCACAAAGTTTTCCCGGCGATGCAGGGGAAACAGGCTCTCTCGGCGGGGTCGTGGCGCTGGAGACGCTGAACGTCTGGGCGACGGTGAGCGGAATTCACGGTTGAGAGGCGATGCTGAGGATGGCGAACGTCGAAGGTACTCCTCAATGTTGTGAGGGCGTTCTCCGTACCTCGGGCGTGGCTCGTTCGGGTGGAACCCACGCAGCCCAAATCGGCGGTAGGGTCGTTCATTATAGATGTGGCTGGCTTCCCCGCAGTGGTAGCAGAGCGGGCGTCGGTCGGCCGTTCGCCACAGGTCGGTGTTTCTTGGCTGACATGGGTCTTGGCTTACATGCGCCCGATTTTCCTGGCGTCGGGGACACTGCGGCTCGGGAGGCTCCCGTCGGGGGCCACCATGTACGGGCGCCGGGCTGGTCGCGTTCGTCGGACCATTGCGGCGTAACTAAGAGCGGGCTCCTCCAGTGCTTCTACGGTGACAGGAGTCTCCCGTTGGAAGGCTCGGTGAACCTCCTCTCGCACGACTTCCGCGAGTGTGAAAAGACGGGTGATCTGCAGCAGGTAGGATCTCGCGGAGCTCTTCATGAACGATATCCCGGACGATCTCCAGAAGGCTGTCGACACCGCTGGCATTCAGGTCCAGTACGGAAGCTGCGACGGTTGGTGAAATTGGCGCGCCGGCGAGTCGGGGGTAGTGGCTTGCTCGGGCCGTCATTCCAAGCTGGATGTTGGTGGCTTCAATCCCAAAAGCATCGACGGTCGTCGGGGGATTGCGGACCAGGGTCGCTAAACTCGTCAAGCACAACTTTGTGCCCGAAGTTTGCGGAACGCGCTAATTGGACTCTCGCGACGCTGACGTCGCGCCGAGCGAGGTGTCAATCATTCGAACGCTCATTTCTTTGAGAGAGGCAGAATGTAGCAAAAGTTCATCGAGGCGCGCGTGCGGCGCGTGAAGGGCGCGAGGAGCCCGCTGATTAAACGGCTTCACCGATGACGTAGCGCCCGTTTGTCCCTACATCCCTACGCCAAGCTAAAATTAATGCTTTACAGATTGTCCCTAGGCGACCTGCTGACGCTCAAAATCCCTCCGAAGTTTGTGTAGAAAAGAAACCTCGTTTGTCAAAGTTGTCGCTGATGTCAAAGTGACGTTTCCGAACTTTGCGAGAGCCGTGGTTTGAGCTCGAGATCTTCGCTTCGGATCGAGGCGAAGTTAAACTTTGTCCACATGGCGGTGCCGTACGCTGCGGTCGAGCTTATCTTCCGCCACCGTCGGCGTCGCTACTGAGACCACCGGGGACGCCTTTCAACTCCCCGACGACGACTTTCGGTGACAGTACCGGCTATCGAAAGCCGTTGTGCGTAGACTCTGCGACGAGCTTCGTTCGGCGCCCGGACTTCGAGGCGGTGGACAATCGCGTCTACCATGACCGTGGAACCACAAGTTCTTTGCGCGCTCCGGTTCTTCGAAACCGGTAGCTTTAGAGGCATGATGGCGACTGACGAGCACCTGTCAGTCTGCCACATGACTGTGAGCCGGGCTGTCAGAGTTTTCGCGGCTGCCATCGTTTTTTGTTTTTTTCTGCAATATTTGAAGAGGTACTAATAAGCTGGTATACAATTCAGAATGTTGGAAAACAAACAAGAACCGGGATAATTCTCTGGTAGGTCTCGAGTCTGCCGGCAGTCGGAAGAATTATTTCCCCGAAATTTTACTAGCAGTCGTCACTCATTGGCGGTCAAATCAGTTCATCGAACGACGTGTCATCAACAGATCGTTTCATCCGCACGCGATGTAATCACATGAAAGAGATTTTCTTCCGTTAGAGGTACATACAAATTAAACATTTTCACACCTTTATACATGTAAGTGGGGTGTCCAATAACTAACCCCCTAATAAGTGTAGCAATAGACCTTATAAAAAGTGGAAACCTCACACCTTTAAAAATGTGTGATTTTTAAACACGTTTCTTAAAACGTGTGATAATGCACTACACCTTTTTATAAAGATGTAAAACTACAATACCCCTTCTCGTCAGACACGTAGCTAGGGGGGGGGCATAAGCCCCCCCCCCCTCCCAAAATCTGTTATTTTGCTGGGGCCGCCTCTCCCCCCTCCCCCTCATAGAGCACTTTGTCATGGGCGCCCCCCCCCCCCTAAAACAAAATCCTGGCTACGTGCCTTCTTCTCGTCAAGGTGTAATTACCACAGTACATTCCTTTTGGGGTGTACACAGTGGCCCGGGACCCAATAAAATAACTGAAAGATTAAATTACACAAACGAGTCGCCGAAACAACACGCTGCTTCTTGGCGAGTGTCGAGGCAACTTCGGCCGAAAACCGGCTTCAATATTGGCCGGATGTACGGTTTTGCGCCTCGTCATGACATCCGGCAGGTAATGGTGTACCGATGCAAATACACGATTTATGTATAATAGCACTGGCAGCACTGAAATCTTATTAGGCTGGATCGCGGATAGAGGCCTGTATTGCTGGGGTCGAGCGGCACCACCGGCAGTCATCGCTTGACACGATCTAATGCATGCTATAGGAGAAACGGGAAAACTCAATTTTATTACGTTAGTAGGTTGTTCTCGATCATGAAACTTCTATCGTGTTTCCGCAACTAACAGTTAATATTGTTGGCAAGAATATTAAACGCGTTAGAACACCAATCGTGTTTAAATAAACGTTGTGTGGTTGAGGGTCGAGGACGACTTTGTTGGGCGTTAGCTGTGATGTGTTTAATGAGACAACGGCTACCGAGAGTTATTGTGGTGTCATCCGTGATCTCGGAGTCATCAGAGCTCAGCAAACGATAAGTTGGAAGGCCTTTACTGGAGACATTTGCATCGTTTTAACCGCTTGTACATAGTACTTCATGGAGAACGTTGTTTCTTCGAACTGCCGTGAGGGTTCCGTGAAAAACTGAAACTCGGAGCGTGCCGTTCAGTCGCTGAACGTGCCGTTTTTTTGGCAACCGAAGCAAGCGACGTCAGTAAGATCGGTAATGCTCCGGCCCATTTTTTTTTATAATCAATGTTCGAACGTTTGACGAATGTCTAGTTGATCTCCAAGCACCCGATATAATCATCGCAGCACGTCATAAAATACTCGCCCACGAGCACCACGTACAAGCTTCCTATTTTGCGTGTTTCTCCCTTAGACTTTCGTGTATTGCCTCATGGCAATACACTTTCGTATTGCCATGAGGCAATACACGAAAGGCATACGCCAAAACAACAAGGACGAAAACGAAGGGAGAACTAGACAGGACGCGGCGTATAGCCTCGTTGTCAAGCAATGGCCGCCGGTGAGGCCATTGACGGGCTCCCGAACCGCGATCCAGACTTGCACTGTGAGAGTTCTAATGCATTGCACCCGCGGAGTGCTGCACGGAGAACAGGCCCCGGACGAACTTGCCGAATGCACCTAGTGCAGACTGATGCTATCGCCATAGATGTTGTAGAAAAGTACCAACCTCTATCCGAAACTAGCGCCTTTTTGTTCGACGTGATGGGTGGGAATGCGGGAGCGCAGTCGCTGCCATCGTTTATCTATAAACGTTGGTTGCTGCAACGTGTCACTTATATTTGCGATGATTTCCAATTAAGGAACTCGGCTGTCAGAGATATCTACAGACGGCGTAAGTTTCCGAAGCCAGCTGACTACAAAACAGCATACACTTGAGAAAATTTATGGCACTGTACGCGCAAAAGCTTGCTTCGTTTTAAGCATAGTATTATGAGTGAACCACTGAAAGGATACTGCTTTAATCTAGTTCTTTGGAACATCTAGCAATACGTATCGTAAGACATTTTTTATTTCCCTGGTGAGGGCATTGAGAACGAGAGCTTTCTCTAACAAAATACGACGGGGCAAGATAGCTGCCGTTCAAATATGACTGTGCTTGAGCCTCGGGCAACGTCTCCATGTTTAGCCTTCCCGGACGCTGAGTGAATGCGTCACAGGTTTCTGCTGTGGGAGCTTTTGTCGAAAAATGTTCCACTTTTCACCTGCACACAGATAATGCGAGATCTCGCGGCCTCTGTGTTTGTCCTGGGCCTTTCATTACACACTGGTAGGTTTCAGCGTCTGTACGGCAACAAAGCGACCCAAATTTTGCAAATAAGACACGGGTCGTCGATTCCTCCGTTCGTGGAATATCAGACGCTTACAATTCAAGCTCGCGTTTGAGTTTGTGGCCCGCGGGACGCGATTTCGAGCAGAATACCAACTTTTATTTCAGCTCCGCTGTGCGAATGCCGCCTCGTAGCAGACGAACTCCCGTCGTCTGCTCTCGCTCCTCGCCTGGGCGAGGCATGACGGGATTGTCGGCGCTAGAGAGCTCAAAGACAACGTACAGCGAGCGGCGTGAACGCTCGCCTCCCCGCGCTGTCTCGTGCTCTCATGCACCGCCTAGGGATCGCGGGGAATTTTTTATCAAAAGTTGCGAAGTTGAGCGCGCGCAGGGAGGAGGAAACTTTGCGGCGTACTTTTGGTCACTCCCCCCGCTACGTCAAAAAGCGAAGAATGTTTCGCTCCACGAGTTTAGCTACCCAGGCCTCCAAAAATGTTTGCCTTGACGCCAGGCATGAAGGCTCGAAGTTTTTTCTTAGGCGGCCTCCGGATCGGCTCGGACACTTTGACGCAGGACGTCCTCAACAAAGCTGGTCACCCTTTCGTTGGGTCCCCGCACCCTTGTTTGAAAAAGATCCTCTGCTCGTCCGTTTAAAAAAACGAAAAAACGTCCGTTTCCTTTCGGCGACGCAGGACTCCCGTATATTGAAGGAGGCTTCATGGTTTTCAGACCAGTGCCTCGCAGTACCTTTAATCGAGAAGTAGAGGTTGTGGAGGCATTGCCATCCGTAGTGGCGGGATACCTGTTCGTAGTGTCGCAGCCGGTCTTCAAGGTTCTTATGGACCTCCCCGCGAAAAGACGTCAGAGTCTGCGGTGCGACGGGCAAGACGACGACGGGCGGGGTGGTCATGGTCGGGATCTTCTTCTTCCGGTTCTCGGGCAAGAAACCCTATTCGGGAGACCGACTTTTGGTACGGCGGCTACTTCGGGGCTCGGCGTCTCCGGCGAAGGGTGGCCTTCCGGGGATGAGCATGTCGCTTGGCCGGGATGTCTTCGGAGGTGTATGCTGGAAGGACATGCGTTACCCCGCACCTCCACCAAAATGTTACGGGTGGTGACCAAAAGTGCAATAAATAAACAGGAAGAAATAAACATTTATTGTGGTGAACTTGTGCCCAAAACAAAAGAGGAATAGAAGATAACAACAGAGCGTCAGCGAGCGTAGACGTCGGCGGAACAGCATGATCGAACGCTGGGGTGAGACTGACTCCACTCGCCATGCAGAGTACCTTATGTACACATCGCGACACTGGTAGCGCGAAAGTAACACCGACATGTTTTCGCATTTTATTAGGAAAGGGTATTAGTGGGTACGCAATTTTACCCCTTATATTTGAGCCCCAAATGAGTTTTTTCGATAACAATGATATCTGTGAGGACAACCTTACGGCTCTAAGAAAAAACACAGAAAACTGGCAATCGCTTGTTCGCGCAAACAGTGTCGGGCTCTGTGCACTCGTGGGATTCTAAATCATTCGGCGTAGAAATTTCGGTATATAGAACATTCGGAACTCGATCAGATGAGAATGTTCTGGAACTTATGAGAAGGTCAATTTGAAAGAATAAATAAAAGGACAGTCCGCAGACTGAAATCGAACCTATACTTTCCGCGCGACAGTTATGCGCGGTTACCACTCTGCCACGCACGGGCTTGCTCGCCGACGCGCGTGGCAATATATAAAACCACGACCTACTGTAATCCTGACCTGCCCACAAAACGGCTTCCTGTGAACGACACTGTCACCGAAGTGCCTCGCTCCGCCGCTGGAGGCGTTCAGCAAAGGCTTTTTTGACCGGAACTTGGTTCACAACCTGCCTGTCTAGCGCACGGTCCATACCGCGCGTGGCTGGTGATATCTAGTTAGTGTTTTTAGAGAACACCTGCCGTAGCGTGGCGCCAGCAGTAGTACCCTGCAGCAGGACGCATCCTAGACATTACTTTTGTCTCACTTTTGATGGAAAGAGCGCGTTTACTGTGCAAGAATGTGCAAGGGAGTTTTTTAGACGCGACTTCTTTTGTGCCATCGTCAAAATAAGGCGCGTTTCAGGTAACCCACATTTAGCTACTGAGCTGGTAGCCGGCGCGTCTAGTGAGGAATCTTCCCCTGACTAACGAGTTCCAGTGAGGCCCGCGAGGACAGCAGGTCGCGACCGGATAACGCTGCCACTCCTTGCGCACCTTTGATTGATATGCGGATAGCCTAGGAAACAAAAATACCTTTGCGAAACGCCATGAAGTCATAGCGTGACGAAATACTGCGGCCGCGGCCTGTGCTACAAGGTGCACACTGGCATAGGCGTAGACTTCGGGGGGCATCGGGGCTCGTGCCCCCCTGGTGAGATCCGGGGGTGGGGAGGGGGGCGAGCCCCCTCACCCCCCCCCCCCCGCACCCGCGCCATGATCCATACCGAGACGCTGTTTACGTGCCATGTAACAAGGTTGTATTCTAGTGGCATGTAAACAAAACAAACGCCCATGTTGCCTTTATTGACAAAACACATGGTAAATGGGATCCCAGCGTGCTTTAGTTAGCTTCAATCTGCAGTTTTCGCGAAAAGGTAGCACCCCCCCCCCCCCCGGGAAAATGGAAAGTCTACGCCGCTGCACACTGGCACACTCTTTCGTGGGCAGGCAGGGTTACATTAGGCTGTTTATAGAACAGTGGAAAATGGCGTTTATTCACCGGCAATGTTGGATAGAATTGTGAGATGATCAACGAAAGCAGAACCTGGTTAAGATAGAAAATTGGGAGAATTGGTTATAAGAGTTAATATCGGTAGAAATAACGCATTATAGACAAGGACAAAAGAAAATGAGACATTGTAAGACAAACAGCACTTTGCTTACGTTTGTACCTGTCCACTCTTTTGTAATTGTTTTGAAAACGTTTTACGAGTACAAGCATGGCTGTGTGTATAGTGAAGCAATTACCGAAAATGCACCTACACAAAAGAGAGTAACATTTATTGTGTCTGCGATTTGTCAATGTGTGTGTGTGTTGTGGGTACCCTGGCGGCTTCTCAGCCCAGTTGCCCGACTGCGAGGCAAGGGTGCCGAACTTATCCCGCGTGGCGGCGACGTCACGCCGGCCACGCGCACATCGGATGCGCCGCCTTGATAAGGCAAATCAGTGGCGGCGCACGGGGAGCCGCTGACTAGACTCAGCCGCCGTTGGTACCAATGTTAATCGTCCTGTTCATGTCTCATTAATTGTAGTTTCTTGTTGATGAAACCGCTGGCTCCGTGTTATTCCTCCGGGTCGGGTGTGTAGCAAGGCAAACCGACCACATTGTAAAACGTTTCATAAAAAAAGAAGTTGTCGCACTCGCGCGTTACTTCTTTCACAGGGGTGACTTTTCAGAAAGTATCCTTTCTAAATATTCGGACGAAGGTCGCCCGACGTCGTGTAATCGAGCAGGGTCCGTAGTATATGAACTCGACTTTCAGAGTCGCCAGCAGGTCTAATCCACTCCTCGTAGGAGCTAGGAGTGTCTTGGCCCAGCTGGAACCAGGCATCACTCCGGTGTGTGGCGAGATCCTCGCATTCCCAAATCAGATGGCAAAGTTTTGGGAGTGTACCGCTTCCTTTGCATACTTCACATCTTTGGACTGGGGGTTCGTAGTAAGGGTTTAGCTTTGCTTTCTTGATGGTCTCAAATTTTTGGTGATGTATTGCGCCTGCGCCATTCGTACGATTTCGTCGTAATATTAACATTCCCTTTCGTTTGAAGTGGTTTGGTGGAATGGGATATGGTTCGGGATTCAAGAATTCCTTTAACCGCTGCCCTTCCATTATTTTTTGTGCATCCGCATTGCTTCAATTGGGTTGTAAGTTGTCTCGGCAGTTTCACTGGTAGTTGATGAGGGGTCGCAATCTTTGGACCCACGCGGTAAGTCCTTGTTTATAACACGCTTTAGGAATAAAAACATGTCTGTATGTATGGCAAAGCAACCAGCAGAAATGCATCTACACAAACAATATTAATATATATTGTTTTACGCGTTTTTCAATCAATTGAAAAAATGATACGCAAGTATACCAAAGGAAATGGGCAGAAGTAATTATACAGTCGTCAAAGCAGTCGGGTGGAAAGACCCAGAGCTAAGCATTTGAAAGCTCAAGCGTCTTTTGGATAAACCGAGTGTTTAAATATTTTTGTTTTGTTTTGACAAATGTCTTTTGAACGAAGAGAGTGTGGCCCCGGTGCGTTTCGTCTGTTATTGAACGGCGGTCCACCGGTTATAGACATTAGAGTCCGGGTCCTCCTTTCACGAAATCAGAAGCTCAAACGTTTTGCGCTGTTTTTTCCTCCCAACTTTACTGCATTCTCATAGCCGTAGTGTTCTTCCAGGCGACAAGTTTTGCACATTATTTGTGGATATGATTTAAATCTTTCCTGCTGGATTGTGGCAGCTCCTTGCCAGGCATACACTGTTTTTCAAGAATAAATCGTGCTTTCAATGTTTGGCCATCTCATCGAAATTCCTGCACGATTTCACGGATCATTCCCAAAGAACGACTTCGGGTGGAGTGCTTTCCACGTTTTTCAACTGCCACACTCTGGAAAGAGTTGCTGTTCACGTAATTTTGTCCTTGTGCTTTATTCAGCAAGCGTCCCTGGGCGTCCCGAAAAAGTGGCAGCGTTGCCTCATGCTCCACTTCAATCACTTTTGATTTGCGGACTCAGTAATATAGCAGCACCATGCCATTAAAATGTGGTAGCCCAACTGTGTAGTGACAGTTTATAAGCTCAGCGTCGTTCCATATTTATGAACTCTTTCTTACTTACATTAAAGGGAATAAGTATCCTTGCACGCTTTCAATACTGCGACGCTGTTGACGCTCAATCCCCTTACGATGCAACTGGAGCGTAGTCACGCAATTTTGTTTCCCTAGTTTGCACAGTTTGCGCTACAATGTAAAACCGTGGCGGAGCGATGGCAATATTTGTATGAAACCACCCACGCTCGGGAGGTAAGATTGACTTTTGTAAGTGAACAGTATGCAGACAGCAGGCGGCGATCAAGGGAAGCCGTGGTGGCGGCGTCTGAATCTGCGAACGCGAAGGAGACAGACTGGTTCTCCGAAGACAACAAACAACTGCCTGACATTATAAGGAATTAAAACTAGAATTAGTCAAGCGGCATTAGCAACCTTTGCATATTTGTTTTAGTGACACCACGATGGTTCGCATTTGTAGTATATTGGCAACGCCAACATACATCGCTAAAGGATATAACTTTGTGTTGAAACGTGCCATTGGCTACTCCCCATTCGAAGTCGAGAGTGTGTTCCCTCTACCGCGTCCTTCAATAATAGGGCACAGAAGGGTTTTCGTACTTGATACTTAAAAGCCTAACTTCGTTCAGAGTTCCCGCAGTTGTGTTATCGTGCGATACAATCCACATGACTGGTTGGAAGATTGAACTCAATTGTGTCTACGCAATGTAACGGCACTGGCGGTAACTCAAAACCATGATCTTTTTTGCTGTGCCTACGTTCGTGTGCTCGGAAACTCCCTGATTATGACTATAGTAAGCGGCATGCACCAGTTCCAGTAACAGACGAACTCAACATGAGATGGATTTTTCGCTTCTCATTTTATCAGGACGCCTTTGACCCACGGGTAGATTAAGCTCATCCTACTTGGATTCAGAGGATTGTGGCTGTTTTTTGCGCAAATTGAGGAGATATTAATTTGATTTTCTATCGATTGTGTAAGACACGTGAGCGCCGACTGGGACCCCGACCTCTTTGTCGGGGTTCCATGCTCGTTTACGCTTACGCTAATTGGATGCGACTGACGCAATGCGTTATAACCGCTGAGTGGTACACCCATCGCGGATGACATATGGCTCAGCTTTAACTCGCACCACTGCGCCAGTGTCTTGTACATAATATGTGCACATCGCATATCTCTTAATCCTACAATTGAACAGCACGATTTGTGCCTTCCTACCATTTTACACTGGAAAGCACTGAGCACTTCGCTTGAACTCATAATTTTGGTACCAACAATAATGTTTTATTTGTCTTGTATTCTGTGCTTAATACTATTTTAATATTTATGGGTTAACAACGAGAACTGTAGACTATGCTTGTTTAACAACGCGAATTCTTTAATTGCAGGTTATTCCACGTGGACGGAATTATACTTCGGACACACCTAGGATCCTATATCTACAATCAGGCCCACTGCAGAATCACTGGACCTACCGTGTATGAAGGAAGTTCGAACATCGACGAGGTTTCGATAGTGAGTATAACTTATGTTCCTTGTTTTCTTAACGTTATGCATACAACACGCAATATGCTGACCCATGTTAACTGTTTTCGGGGTGATACAAAATGTCCTTTAGAGCTGAGCACCTATTGCGCTGAGCACTTATTGCTTTTAAAGCTTGTTCAAAACTTAAATTACCGAAAATTCGTATTTAATTTACACTGGTATTTCAAAATTAACAAAGATCTGAGTAATTTTTAATCATAGCTATAACAGACGGGGTGCATATTTATATTGTTTTACGTTATGGAAGAAAGTATAAACTGTTAAGTAAGCACTTTTGTGTTCTTCACCAAGAAAACATGTATTCTGCATAGAACCAGTATGGCATGAAATTTGTCAAATATTAGTGCGAATACGTTACCTTAAGGTATTCAAACAAATAAGTGTTAAACGTATTATTTTAAATAATGCACCCAGTTAAAAATAATCGCAGCAGAAATAAGTAAATACCTCAACTTGCACCAACACAGCCCCTGCTCCTACTGTGATAAGTGTCATCCCTATTGGAAAACCTCAATATGAACAGCGTATTATGGATATTGGGAAACAATGTTTTTTTTATTGTATTACAATACAATATGGATAGTGTATTGGAACACATTACATTTATTGTATTGTATTACAATAAGGGTTTGTTATGGGATTCCAATATTCATAATACGCTAAAAACATTGGAATACCATACCCCTATTGGAAAACCCCAATATGAACAGCGTATTATGGATATTGGAAAACAATATATTTTTATGGTATTAGAATACGATATGGACAGTGTATTGGAAAACATTACATTTATTGTATTGTATTACAATAAGGGTTTGTTATAGAGCCCTGCATATCCATGGATTATCCGCGGATATCCGCAGATATCCGCAGTAAACTGGCGGATGCGGATAAAAATTAGACGGATTTTGGTGGATTGCGGATCGGATGCGGATGTCAGGGCTGCGGATGCGGATATCCGCGGATCCGGATCTAACTTTTTGCCCGGTGCCATTCAGTCCGTCGACTGACGTTTCATCTAAAGATCGTGTCGTCGACATGCGACGTTTGATCGGAAGGCTTCCCGTGTTCGTTTCATTGAAAAACCTGAGACGTTTCGTCGCACACAACCCTGCTATTTTCGTAACAAACTTTTTGCGTCTCGCCTGGATTACAGGGGGGATTACATGGTCTGGTTAAGCACGCCTTAGTGAATCGCGCGCAAGCTTTTAGTGGCTTAGTGAGAAAGACGTCGACAAAACGTCGCAGGGGCATGTGCCCACAAAACGTACAGCGTCGACGAACCGTGTGTTCATGAAATGTATATCAGTGAAAATTTGTCCACGAAATGTATTTCCACAAAGCGTGTTTCGAAGAAACGATAGGGACCATAAGAAAGATCTGATTTTTACTGAAGATCGCTTCAGTTAGTGCATTTCATTTCGTCAAAAATGCTATCGATAGAAAAAAAAAAGTAAAGAATGCAGGGCGTCAATCGTCGCGAGAAAGCTAGTTCTTTGGCAGGGAAAGAAAACCTCAAACGAACAGGTCACAGGAAACTATAAGAAACCTCCCCCATCTCCGCAGAGAGTGGTGTGGTCATGATACCCAAAACAAAAGAAGTGCTTCGACAGCAAGCGCGACCCTGTGGCGCCGCGGTTTGCAAGTTTCGGAATCAGCGGCGCACGCACATAGGCAGCCCGTAAATTGCCTGTTTTTTTTTGTTTTTTTGCATGCTTAGAGTTCTAGCCAAGAAAGTCTGGTAGTTAATATTCGTCCGGTTACGACGCCAGGGCGCCAGCAATGCCAGCGGCTGCCGCGCGCAATCTCTGTTGCCGCCCCAAGCAAAAAAAAGTTTTTTTTTTCAATATATGTATTTGGGGCGCTTGCAGGCCGCGATCTTTCTCGAACAACACGTTAGTCGAGCCCATCAGGCCTTGAACTCTGACTTAGCGGCGCATGTGCCCACTGGCTGACACGAAACACCGTGAGACTCGAGGCGGCCATGCATACGCTCGGTAACATCACAGAAAGGATTTTGTCTTCCTACACTGCTTCTCCTCCTCTCTTTCCGAACTTTTTTTATAGCCCCTTTTTTTAGGCGTTTAGACTTCAGGGAGAGTTAAGGGGCCACAGGTGAAAGCTTCCGATTCCGCGTGCGGCGGGGAAGAACGCGGTCGGCGTGATTTCCGCTGATTTTGCTAGTCTAAATTTAATCGTAAGCTCTGGCGGTTAGTAAAAACATCGACATGGTCCCACATTTCGCGGATGTGGTTCGGATACGGATACAAAGTATGCAGATGCGGATCGGATGCGGATACAATAATGTAAAAAGTTTGCGGATGCGGTTCGGATGCGGATACGAAGTCTGCGGATGCGGATCGGATGCGGATACTCAAACTGTTATCCGCGCAGGGCTCTAGTATGGGATTCCAATATCCATAATACGCTAAAAACACTGGAATCCCATACCGTTTGCAAAGAAATGTCGTGCTGAATGTGACATTCCAACTACTATATAGTTTTATTGGTAGCCGATACAATATGTTGGATTCCAATATCCATAATATGCTAAGTACACTGGAATCACGACCCTTATTGATCCCCATACGACGCATGGGGATCCAATAAGGGTTTAAACTTTAAACCCTTATTGGATCCCCATGCGTCGTATGGGGATCCAATAAGAGTTGTGATTCCAGTGTACTTAGCATATTATGGATATTGGAATCCAACATATTATATCGGCTACCAATAAAACTATATAGTAGTTGGAATGTCACATTCAGCACGACATTTCTTTGCAACGCAGTCTCTCCTTGTGTGTACCATACCAAATATATTTAACACATTCCTGAACTGGAGGATCTGGCATTTACACCAAAATAAAGTTAATTGTTTAGGACCCTCATTCAAAAACTTGATGTTTGAAAACAGAATGTGAAATCCTCACCTTTTAATGAAAACAGCACCTGCTAGCTGCAGCCATATAGAAACTGCAAGATAAAAATTTGTGATCAGTTCGCGACAAGCAGCAATCCTTCATTAAGCCGGATAGATTCAAAATTATGTCTGCGTTGATTGCGGAAAAATAAGCTTCGATGACATTGCCCCGGGTCATTCTGAGCTCGGTCAATTAAATATACGTATCCGCTCATCTGGCTTCACTATTCCTGCTTCGCACCGAACTAGAGTATCTGGAATGCTCACCTTTGAGGAAAAACGAACTGGTGCTTGCTTGCTTGTAGGCCGTGGAAACTGGAAGAGAGATTTGCGATTAGTTGCCTCCAAGTAGCAGTTACTTTGAGTAGCCACGTAAAGTACACTAAGTCGGAAAGATTCAAAATTACATGCACGGGACATTGATATCCTCTTGCGACGTAACTGGGCACACGTCAATGTCGCCCGCGAGTATTACAAAAAAATAAGCTTCAATGCAGGAGCCCCCAGTCGTTCTGAGCTCCGTCAATTAAAAATGCCCTACAGGTTTTCTGGCTTCAGTATTGCTGCTTCGGGAATCTGGAGTTCTCACCTTTGAGGAAAACAAACTGGCACCTGCTGGCGCTTAGGCCGTGGAAACTGCCACAAAGATTTGCGATTAGTTGCGTCCAAGTACCAATCTCTTTGACCAGCCACCTACAGCACACTAAGCCGGATAAATTCAAAATTACATGTGCGTGACATAATATGCCTCTTGTGACCAAACTGGGCACACGTTTGGTCACCTACAGCGATACTGAAGCCAGACAAGCGGTGTATTGCAGCAAAACAAGCTTCAGTGAAACCATCCTCAGTCGTTCTGAGCTCCGTCAATTAAATATGCCGTACCGCTTGTCCGGCTTCAGTATTGCTGCTTCAGAGCAATCTAGAAAATCTATAATCCCCACCTTTGAAGGAGAATGAACTCACACCTGCTGCCTTGTGGGCCATGGAAACTGCAAGAAAGGTTTGTGATTAGTTGCGTCCAAGTAGCAATTTCTTTGAGTCGCCCAGTGATGTGATTGGCCTAAGCCATTTTGACGCACGTTTCGGAGCAACCAAAACAGTGTTTCGGAGCAGCAAATGTGGCCTTTCGAGCAACCAAAACAGTGTTTTGGAGCAGCAAAAGCGGCTTTTGGAGCAGCCAAGACAGTGTTTCGGAGCAGCAGAAGTGGATTTTTGAGCAGATATTCTTAGGAAAATAAAAATATTCGTTTTAAGTGCTGTACAAACAAAGGGCACTTTGTGTTGTGTTGTGTTCTGATGTGACGTGTTGTGACGGAACTCGCTGCTTCTGTTTTTACTGCTCAGACATCCCACAAGTGTACAGTGCTGTAGGCATTGCCAAGCAATTTCGAAAAACCGCTTGCCACCGTTTTACTGGTTCCCGACGTACCAGATTTTCGTCAAAAGTAAGCAAACGTAAAACAATGAGTTGCAAGCGTCCCAGCTGGTGCCTCAGTCACGCATTCATGTTCGCATGCACGTGAGGCCAACTGCGGCAGACTGGCTGTTGGGCATGCTTCGTCACGCGAGCGCAGACAACGGCTGTCCGATCGAAACCGAAACCATGCTCCTCAGCTCCATCGCTACCTTATCCCCAAAATTGTACACAAAACATAACTTTCGAGCATGCGACAAAAACAGTCCAGTGGCGCGTGCTTGCCAGGCCGGCAAACAAGGTACAAGCTAAACACACAAAAAATAAAGAACCTGAGTGCATCGTTGCAAGACATTGCGAGCCAGCCTCAAAACGTTCTTGGAGCGCTTTGTGCAACGACTGAACTCGAGACAAGCAATTAAGCGTGCTGTGCGGGTTCAGCGTGCAGACATTGACTTCTTTGCTTTAGCTCACTTCTCTTCACCAACTTTCTTTCACGGCAGATTTTTCACGTACCGAGGTCCCTCTCGAAAGAAGGCCCACCGAGAGGAATCTAGATAAACAATACTTTGACAGAGGAGTTTTTGAATTAAAGATGGATTTTTGTAGTAACGTATGATTTAAACAAGAACGGGAATGTTAATGAACATGCGGTGGTACTTAGTTTCATCTTAGAAAGTACCATATCTGCAGTGATGTGGGAACGGCAACATTCGACGTCGCGCGACCACGGTCACTGAAAGGCACTGACCAAATATAGTTTTCCCACGGCCGTTGCTTCAGCTCACAAAGTAACTCCTGCCGCGCAAAAACATGGTTTTGTTTCACAGCATGACGGCATAGCTGGTACCCGGCACGCTAGCGTCGGAGCGTCAGCACACATCCGTGTCTATTGCTGAAAATATAAAAGAAGAGACTAGACCCACAAGACGAGAGCGCGAAACTCGAGATACCGGGAAACCCACGCAAGACCGGGTGGACAATTGATGCACGGTACTTTGTCAGGTGGCCGCTTGCGCCACATATCACACGCCTGCTCAATTACAGTACTTAGTTTAGTTTCGGTTTTGAAAGGCGACCTAAATTGGTCCTTTGAAGCAGGCTTGGCGCAGATTACCCATATTTTGGCGAAATGTAGCAGGGTGGTTTCATTTGAAATTGAACACGCTTGTCGAAGTGGGTCTTTCGATTTTTTTTAAAATATATGTAATTGTTCCAGTTTCTAAAAAGAACAAAACAGCTTTTCAAAATGTTTAAAAAATATATTTCGCTTCACAAAAAATATTGAGTGGAGCAGGGTGAAAATCTGGTTTTTACTCCATGATTTATCTACCCAGTTCTGTGCGCTGGTATAAATACGGAAAGCATACAAAACTCACAGTATTTTTTTGTGATCTTGTATGTTATTTCGAATATTTTTTAGTTCAAAGGAAAAAAACTTTTGTAGTTTTGTTTATTGAGGTAAAAAATGACAAACATCGTCTCTTTGACAATCCGGTGACACCTTCAGAGCCTTGTAACTCATGAGCTATTATATTTGTCGCTTACCAAATACTATGCGGGTGTAGCCCTATACATGGGCTATCGACGGGCATAAGCTTTGTTTATATTATTTTCACTGAATTTTTTATATAAAATTTGAAATATCGTCGAAAATGAAATTAATCGATATTTTGAACCCACTTTATCGAAAAAGGCCAGTTTTTATTTCGTTCAATCTTTTTCATTATTGCTGCCGATCATATGAACTTTCAATTGGCTTGATGCGATTTCCCCTTATTGCCTTTATTGTGCATCTTCTCTAGAAGTGATCGAAATCGCTCCCACGTGACAATCCGGTGACATCTTCAGAGCCTTGTAACTCATGAGTTATTATGTTTGTCGCTTACCAAATACTATACGGGTGTAGCCCTATAAATGAGCTGTCAACGGGCATAAGTTTAGTTTATTTTATGTTTACGGAATTGTTTATTTAAATTTGAAATATCGTCGAAAATGAAATTAACCCATATTTTGAACCCACTTTATCGAAAAAGGCTATTTTTATATTTCGTTAAATTTTTTGTAATTATTGCTGCCGATCATATGAACTTGCAATTGGCTTGATGCGATTTCCCCTTTTTTTGTTGTATCTTCTCTAGAAGTGATCGAAATCGCACCCACGTTCTTAGAACGACCAAACGCAGTTTCCGCAGGTCGGCTTCGCTGCAAAAACATTACTGTTTATTTGTGTGCTCAAATGCGGCGGGTAAATTCATTTCGATTGAGAACACTCGTGCTTGGCTACATATTGTATTTTTTTAATTTTGTAATGATGGCAACTGACATTCCTTAGTCCGATCGTTAGCAGTGCAGCGGATGTACCATTATCCGATGTCTAAACCCATTCTATATTTTTAATTTTGTAATGATGGAAACTGACATTCCTTAGTCTGACAGTTAGCAGTGCAGTGGATGTTCCATTATCCGATGTCTAAAGCCAGGGCACAAAGGGCGGAGAAAACGGAACGAGCTCTTCATGTAGCCACACCGGGGTCATATATCTGTTTGTGCTATACACAGCTTGTAAGGCACGTACAGCACGCCCGGCCCTTCTCCGTTACACCCAGGAAGCATCCGGCACGGGCGCCAATCCATGATGTGTCTTGTCGCGTGCGATCAAATTACCATGTAATTGTTTGTTCTTTATTGTCAGCGTGTGTATAAAAAATATGTAATATCACATGCCCCTCTTTGAGAAGGAAACGCAGTTTGCAGAAAGAAAGTGAGGAAAACGGACTGAGTTTACATGAAGCGAAGACCATTTTTTACAGAACACAAAGACCAATATGGCGATAAATAGTCACTTTTATTAATTAACGCTAATATATTTAGGATGCACTTGTAAAACAATATGTTGTTGTGCTGTAAATAGTCCAGTTCACGAGCAACGCAATATAGGAACTTTTTGACAACGGCATCGGCTTACCTCTGCGGAGACGATCGAGCGCGGGGGCGAGCTGAACTTTGTATCGCAGGGGTTGGATGCAGCCGAGAAGTTCAACAGCGTGGTAAGTCGAGACGGACAGAACGAAAACTGGAGCCAAAACGAGCGAGTGGTGAACCCGAGACGGTGGCCCTTCTGTTTAAACGAGTGTGTGCGGTTAAAAATAAGTGTTCGGGTTTTCTTCAAGGCTGATCGATATCTCTGATGCCAAGAAGCAACGATTCTCACATGCACAGAAGGCAGCGAAAGCAGTCACTTAATGTCTCTGTAGACTTTTAGTTTACCGACTTTGTCGCACCGAGCTTAATGCAAAGATTGTACAGCCATCGGGAATATGGAAAAGCGATTTGACGATTTTATTTTAGGTGGCACGGTAGATTTACTTTGGCTAAGCACACATTGCTTTGGTTTGGGAATAAATAAAGGGTTGTTCTATTTTCTCCTTCAAAATAAAGCGCATCCGGCCAAGGCGGACTTGGCACCGCTGCATAAACAGCATCGGCTAATGTGTCCTTCAGATTGCCGGAGACTACATCACGTGCTAATGTCACCTTAGGTTCCTGGCCCGGCTCGCGAACTGTGCACCACACATGTGAGGAGCGTAATCCTTTGCGAGCACCTACTGAGGCCCATTCTTCTTTTTTGTGCTTCCTGAATATATCGTATTTCTTTCTCCGGTAAGTCGAAAAGCTGAACGCTTCTTGTCATTATTTTATTTTTTGTTACGAAGTCCTCTGATGTCCGCATCAAGGAGCCGTCCTGCGAACGCAAATTGTGTACTGTGGCGAGGTGCTTCAAGCCTTACAACCTGAGTATAACACAGACAGATATATGACCTCGGTCTTGCTACATGAAGAGCTCGTTCAGTTTTCTCCGCCCTTTGTGCCCTGTCTTTAGACATCGGATAATGGTACATCCGCTGCACCGCTTGCGATCGGACTAAGGAATGTCAGTTGCCATCATTACAAAATTAAGAAAGTACAATATGTAGCCAAGCACGAGTGTTATCAATCGAAATGAATTTATCCGCTGCATTTGAACACACAAATAAGCAGTATAGTCTTTGCAGCGAAGCCGACCTGCGGAAACTGCGTTTGGTCGTTATGAGAACGTGGGTGCGACTTCGATCACTTCTAGAGAAGATACAACAAAAAAGGATGGAATTCGCATCAAGCCAATTGAAAGTTCATATCATCGGCAGCAATAATAAAAAAATGAACGAAATAAAAATGTGTTTTTTTTCGATAAAGTGGGTTCAAAATATCGGTTAATTTCGTTTCCGACGATTTTTCAAATTTTATATAAAAGATTACGTAAAGATAAAATAAACTAAACTTTTGCCCGTCGATAGCCCATATATAGGGCTACACCCGCATAGTGTTTGGTAAGCGACAAATATAATAACTCATGAGCTACAAGGCTCTGAAGATGTCACCGGATTGTCACGTGGGAGCGATTTCGAATCACTTCTAGAGAAGATACAACAAAAAGGGGGAAATCGCATCAAGTCAATTGAAAGTTGATATGATCGGCAGCAATAATAAAAAATTGAACGAAATAAAAAATGGCCTTTTTCAATAAAGTGGGTTCAAAATATCGATTAGTTTCATTTTCGACGATATTTCAAATTTTATGTAAAACATTCAGTGAAAATAAAATAAAGAAAAATTATGCCCGTCTATAGACCATGTATAGGGCTACACCCGCATAGTATTTGTTAAGCGACAACTATAATAACTCATGAGTTACAAGACTCTGAAGATGTCACCGGATTGTCAAAGAGACGATGTTTGTCATTTTTTACCTCAATAAACAAAAATACAAAAGTTTTTTTCCTTTCAGCTAAAAAATAGTCAAAGTAACATACAAGATCACGAAAAATTACTGTGAGTTTTGTATGATTTCCGTATTTATACCAGCGCAGAGAACTGAGTAGAAAAATCAAGGAGTAAAAAACAGATTTTCACCCTGCTTCACTCAAAAATAATTTGTGAAGCGAAATATTTATTTTTTTAAATTTTGAAAAGCGGTTTTGTTTTTTTCCAGAAATAAGGCATATACCTTTTCAACATATATATTTTCAAAAAAAATTGAAAGACCCACTCCGACAAGCGTGTTCGATTTCAAATGAAACCACCCAGCAGGATGTAGCAGGGTTAGCCCCTTAGCGCAGTTTGGCGCCATTGGCGCAGCAAGCACATCACTGGTAGCCACTTACAGCACACTAAGCTGCATAGATTCAAAATTACATGCGGTTGACATAATATGCCTCTTGCGATACAACTGGACACACGTCGACAAATGTGTTGTCCACGTGTATTGCAGCAAAACAAGCTTCAATGAAAGCGTCCCCAGTCATTCTGAGCTCCATCAATTAAATATGCCCTGCAGCTTGTCTGGCTTCAGTATTGCTGCTCAGAGCAAACTAGAAAATCTGGAATCCTCACCTTTGAACGAGGACGAACTGGAGCATGCTTGCTTGTGGGCCGTGGAAACTGCAAGAGAGATTTGCGATTAGTTACGTACAAGTAACAATTTTTTCGAGTAGCCGCCTACAGCACACTCAAAATTACATGCACGGGACATAGATGCCTCATCCGACGGAACACCCTTCATCCTTGTTCTCCGTTAACTCTGCTCACCTTCGCCGCTTGCCTCCAATTTCTGTGCTATATCTCTTATCTCGATTCCCTGGTTCCCAAAGGCCATGCCATGGCTTGTGCCAGGCGCGGATCTGTCGGCTTCGCGACCGTCACTATTGTGGCAAGGACGCCACAGCACCTGGGCGCTTGATGTGCTCTTTTAATATTTTGATCATGGCTGAAAACAGGTGGATGGGTGTCTGGTATGCCGTTTGCTTATTTGCAGGTTGTTCCGAAAACAGGGGGTCGACGCTTCTGTGATCTGGGCGCATGCTCGGTATTTTACAATAGTTGAAATTGAACTATGCAGGAATCTTAAAACATAACAAACAGAATGTGGATGCCAAAAAGCATAGCAAATGAAACACCCACCATCTATCTATTTTCGGTTCTTGTCCGCAAGAAGCTGTCGTATATGTAGCCGGCCTTGCTTAAGCCGCTCCTCCCTAGTGTCCCGGTTGGGTATTTTTCCGTCCGCGAATGGAGAAAAGAAAGAGAGAGAGGAGGATCGCGAAAGAGTAAAATCGCGTGATTGGCCCTTGAAGTCACGTGACCATCACCGGCGGCTGTTCCAAGTCGTTTGGATGCCAACCCCCTCACCGCTCGCTGCGGAGCAGACTACGCGAACCACGCCACCACGTCCGCCCGCTTCTATCACTACGACGCCGCGTTCAAAGGAAGGCGCGAGCTATGTATTGCATGACACTGGTGAATTTGAAGGCGATCGATGGTCCAGCAGTGAATAACATGCACGCAGCTTGCAAAGCGCGGCCAGCGAGACGCCTGCTTTCTGCTTACAGCCCCGGTACCGCGCTAGGCATAAAAAACCGCTCAGCGCGCCGAAGTTACTTACGTTATGGGAATGAAGCCGCCTTCCTGATCGCTAAATGGCAGACCGACGTCCTCGTTATTCTTCGCTTCGCGGCACTATCATCGTTAGCTGTTTGCGACGTATGCCCGAGTCCCGAGTGGGGCACGTTGTCAAGCGTCGATCGAGCTGGCCAACTTGTATGCTGGTAAACGCGGGCGAGTTTCCTATGTCTCGTACGTGTTGTCTCCGTCATACGGCTGCGCATTACGCGATCCATTAATCCTGCACGTGCGAACCGAACTGTAGAAATTCCACCGCTTCGTCTTCACGCCCGACTACGTTAACGCACTTCTGTTTACGTAGTTACGTACACACTTTGCGTGACCGCTGCCGTATCCCGACGGCGCGCCACACAGGCTAAGTGAGTTGGTGTATATGGTCACGCTCGCACGTGTCGGCAAAATATATCTGGCCCATTATACTTTAATTCGGCGAATGAAGCAAGCACTCACCTGTGCAGAAACTAAATGTCAATACGCGATTTATGGTTTTCCTGATTCAGCAATGATGAAACTCATGTGCGTCTGAATTATAAGCTGGTTGAGATACCGTACAGCGGGTGTCAGAGTTGTTCTACAGTACTCACCTTAGGCTCCCCTCCCCCTTTCCCCTCCTTCCCCACTGAGTTGTAAGCGCAGATATCAACAAGCGTACCACAGGCCAATGGCCTCAAAGTGCAAGGCACCGAGACATAGTGTGTGAGCTGGCTTTGCATGCCTGACTTGCATCTTTTTGGAACTGTGCAAGGCTGGCCCATCTTGCACCAGACAGCGGTGAATGAGGGGCCCAAATGCAAAGAGTAATTGCTTAAGTATGTGTCTTTGGCATGCGGGAATGCAAGGAGGAGTACACCAATCAATGGACAACATAACGAATGCGCAAAAGATGTGCAATGACAAGGCAGCCAAGCAAGCGCTGTCATTGGTTGAGATCGTGGTGAAGCAAAAGTATGTGTGTGGATTTTGGAAGGTAAACAAACGCGAGGTGCGCAAAGAGCAAATGAATTTGCACACCGCATACGATGGATTATTGTTTGAGTGACAGCAGCCGACTGTGCGTGTGGAAAAAGATGTGAAGAAACATTAGCACAACCTCACCTTTTGCCAGGGAGCTTCTTTCCCTGGAGCAAAAAATATAAACACTATCTCAACAAGCCTTTTTTTCCAACATTGGTAATGTTCGTTGGTGCTTGTGAGGCCACTTTCTCTTAAATCCCTTCTACAGAATGCTTGCTCCTCCTGCATGTCCTTGCCTTAGCCCATGAGCAGCCGGGTCGTCCCCAAAGTGCAAACATTTGAATTAACTGTTAGATAGAGATGTAGTGCTGTGGAGAATATGAGCTAACATAAGTAGTCCAGGCCTTCTTAGGTGCATCTGCCAATTTTGTAAGCAGCTTTAATCTGGACAAGGGCTACAAAACACAAAGCTTATCTCGCATTCTTTGAAAGCTCCCGACATATGGATACATGATGGAACTTGTGAAAGGGAACCACAGGCAGCCTAAAAAAACACTTACGCTACCCATAAGGTGAAACACTGTGACATCAGAGGTGTGATTTCGGAGCCGCTAAGGTGTCATTTTGGAGCAGGTGAACTGAATGAACAGTAAAGGTGCGAGCGCACACCATAAAGTCCACATAGGCGTTTCGTATTAAACCAAGCAACACACCAGACGAAATTCCATAGTGTTTTAAAACCAATGAGGGTGTATGAAGTATAAAGCATTTCGTGAAACTAATAAAACAATTTTATTGAACACAAACTTGGACTGCCTCGTGGTAGTTGAAGAACACTTCGAAAATTGCGTGCCCAAGTTTGAATCTAGAGAACGACGAAACTGCATGTGTATACGTGGACCATTCACTATTATTGGTGTGGCTGCCTGAACGTCTTGTGCAATGTTATTGGACACAAACTACCACCGCCATGTGGTCACTGAAGAACACTTCCAAAAGCGTGCACTCAAATTTCAAGCGTGTAGCTCCATCTGATTTCATGCCCGTGGTTTCATTAACTTAACAACCACCTAGCTTTATTCCTTTTATGGTCCGGGAACCTTTCGGGCATCATTGGCAAAGTTGCTTTGATTTTATTGTTTTTATTATCAGCAGTCTCATGTTTGTGTTCGTGAGCTGTCATGATGTCACGTGACGGCATATTGTCACGTGACGTCATGACATCACATGACTCACGTTGTCGCCTGACGTCATTACATCGCGCGGCGTCACTGTGCAACGTTGCTTGACATGACAATGTCACGTCATGGTGCCAGCTGACACCAGGTAACAGGTGACGTGATGTACGGCGTCATGTCAAAGTCTTGTCGAGCGGTGTGACGTCAGTGTGGAATCTCTTAGCGACGTGTCGAAAATGGCTTGCGTCGATATAGAGCGCGGTAGACGGCGCTGAACCCGCGAAGTGTCCTACTAAAAGCTATTGCAGTAAAATTCCCAGATCAAGTGTTACAGGCAACTCACTGTTGAGGGTATATGCTAAAACACTTGTAGGAGTTGCCCTAGCAGTACTCGCCTTACACCTTTAAATGTCCACAAGGGCCATTAGTGCTGATGGCCACACCCTTGGACGTTAGAACCTGCTACATTGTTGACACCAAGGCACAGTATGCAAGCTAATTCACACAAAATTAGAAGAGAAACATGTTGACTTCTTATAGTCCGTGACACATTATGAACCCAGATGTTCTGCCTTGAGTGCAACCTCTCTGTCTTTGATAACAGATTGTCATGCGTTTAGCCAGAGCCCGGCGGAAGGCAATGAGCGCATGCTGGAGGCAGAGCATATATTGGTTTCTTAATCTGTCACAAACTATAAATGATTAATAGTCGGCTGTATGCAACAGACATGGAAAAATGCCCGGCATATAACTGACAGTAGTCAGCTAACACAAATTTTCAAAATTTATCCGTTCATTTATTTTTATGCAAGAAAACCTGCTGCCACTTTACACTGCGGGGTAGCATTTGGAAAAACAAATTTACATCAGCAACACACGCGACATCCGTCAATTGCCCACGAAAGATGAAGAGCTAGGAGTGTGCTGAAGATGGTATTCCAAAAAATGAGTTGTTAATGCACTATAGCACAAAGATAAATGATGGCGCACATTATATATGTAGAGATTGTTTGATTATAATAAGGAGTTAGAGAAAGATTACTTAAAGATGAAGCTGCGACAGCTGACATGATTAAAACATTGCGATTATTAAAGAAAATGACAGCAGCCTCTTACTATGTCCTTCATGGTTAGTGAGCATAAGTAATGTTGAATGGCTGTGGAGGTCTACCTTGTGTTAAAAGTATGCAGCAGCACTGGATTCGAACCTTGGGCAGACAAAGATGTCTAGCAATTGTTCAAGAGCTTAGATGCAGATTCGGAGGCAGCATCAAGTGTACCAGGGGATCTGGAAGCATTATTTAATAGACTGAATATGTTTGGCCCAGAACAAAGGCATGCCAACGTCAATTTATTATGGTCACTTAATGGGGAAGGCTCTATTGCATTTTCCATTATTGTACAAGTAAACACGTGTTTATCTTTATCATCACAACTGCAACGGGCATTGTAGAAGGAATCCACAGGGCCACGGCAATAAAGAACGAATATGACAGGGTTGGGAAGGTTAGATCCATTTTTGGAAGTTGGCGACGAAGATTTTGAATATTACGTCGAAAGATTCGAACACTACCTAAAGGCTACCAAGGTAAGCGAAGCACTAAGGCTCTCTGCTCTTGTCACTGCAATTGGCAAGAAACTGTACAAGACGCTTAAGACTTTGCTTCATCCGGTCAAACCAGAAGAGAAAAGCTGGGACGAGTTGGCTCTGGTTCTGAAAGGTCATTACGCTGATAAGACTGCTGACTGGGCGAGTTGGTAGTTCATGTTGATTAACATTACAGTGCACCACAAGAGAAACACTCACAAACACAGACACTAAAAAAGTATACACACTCGGCACTGACTCACAACTCATGGCTTGTATTGTCTTCTATGCACAAAGAACAACCTCCTCTTTTTCTGTGTTCTAAGAACGAGATGACAACATAAAATGCAATTACAAAAATAAAAATCACAATGAAATTTTTAAAAAAATTTAGAAATAAATATTAAAAAATAAAAAGTAAAGAATAATAAAGAATTCTAACTGCTGGTGCCTAAGAGACCTTTTGGTCAAATACTCCAGCTCCCTCTGCGAGAGAGTTACAGATGGCCTGCTGACACACTTGTCAATCTGTCCTTCGATACTTGCTGCCTCGGTAATCTCCCTGGTGAGCTGATTGGGGCTCCTTCCCAGCACAGTGCAGTTGCTCAATAGCGCCGAACACCCACAGTCCCTACAGTGTAGTCTCAAATGTCCATGGCGTTGACGACGTTGTTCGCATTCTCACGAAGGCAGTCAATTCAGACAACGACCAGTCTGTCCTATGTACACTCCCCCACAGGGAAGTGGGAAGGAATAAATTGCACCTTCTACACAGGGAACAAAGTTCGTTCTGTGCTTCTTGGTGCAACTTACGGTGTTATTTGAAGTCAAATTTACTTTTTACACATGCTGTAGAGCTTTCTGGGGCTGAAAATACTACATCTACCTTAACTCTATTCGCTGCCCTCTAGAGGCTACGAGAGAACTTATGCATGTATGGTACTACCACCGGTCTCTTGGCTTGTCCCTGGGGTTCCGAGGCCGATGGTGATAGCCGAGAAATTTAAGTTTAACCGTCGCTACTAAAAGGAAGAGGAGATGGTAGCCACTTTCTCAGTGGAGTTGAAGAAGCTCGCGTCGACTTGGGAGTTTAGCGGTTTCTTGGATGATGCTTTGCGCGACAGGTTCGTCGCGGGATTAAAAGACAGGTGAACACAGTCCAAATTGTTGAAGACGACGACGTTGACATTTGGTGCCGCGTGTGACATTGCTAAAAGCATCGAGCTCGCACGCAAGGAAACCATCGCGTTCCAGCCTACTGAAGGTCATCAAGGGTCGTCTAGCCAACAAGAAGACGACAACGTGAACACGGTTTGGCAACAAAAAGGGAAACGTGTTGCAAGTCAACTAAGGGTCCACGAGCTTAGACGACCAAACAGACGTCCGGTCATACGGGAGGCACCACGTCTTTATGTTCCTGCTGCAGACAGGTACACACTGGACAGCCCTGCAAGTACCGCAAGTACAAGTGTCATGTTTGTAAAAAGGTCGGACACCTGGCAAAAGTTTGTCGGTTCAAAACAGACTCCGTTAAACACATTGTGAGTAAGGGGGCTGATGATATGCAGCTTTACACAGTGTACACGTGTGAAACGGGAAGGCGGAACTAAGAAGTAGATGTTAAAGTAGCCGACAAGCTCATAAGAATGCAGATAGACACTGGAGCGTCCATGTCAGTAGTGCCAGAAGCGTGTGCAAAGTACTGGGCAAACATTCCCAAGGAGCCATGCAGCCTTAAATTGAGAATGTATGGGGCGAATTCTATCACGGTGACTGGGAAGTTGTCAGTACCAGTCGAGCACAATGGACAGAGAAAGACACTTCCTCTTATTGTAGTTAAGGCACCAGGGGGCAACATAACCCCACTGCTTGGTCGAGACTGGCTTGAAGAGCTGAGATTAGACTGGTCATGCATAAACAGCGTAAGAAAAGAAAAGGAAGCAAGCCTCTTTGAGAATTAGCTTGAATTGCATCTGGAGTGGCAAGATCTGGTCACTGTGAAAACAAACCTTGGCTTGTTTACGTCCACAAGATTGCCTTATGTCATCACTGATGCACCAGCAATTTTTCAGTTAGTCGTGGACAAAGTACTGGAAGGGCTGAGAAATGTTGCATACTATTTAGTGAATGTACTAATAGCGGGTAAGACTTATGAGGAGTGCTGGCACGGTTCAGCCAACAAGGCATCAATTTAAAGAAAGAAAAATGCTGATTTTTTCAGACGTCTGTTCATTACTTGGGACACGTGATCGACCGACATGGAGTTCGACAATCAGAAGAGAAAGTCAATGCCATACGGGAGGCCCTATGTCCCAAGAATGAATCATAACTGTGCGCCTACTTGGGCATTATTAACTTTTATGCCAAGTTTCTGCTGAATATGTCAACCAAGCTGAAGCCGTTGTATGACTTATTGCAGAAAGGCACATAATGGTGTTGGTCGAGAGCAGAAGACAATGCATTTAACAAAAGTAAGAAGGGTAAGACGTGGCATGCGCAAGAAAACGTCTCGAATGTTTTATCGACCCCAAAAAAGAGTTGGGGCTCGTATGTGACGCTTCAGCGTTCGGAGCTGCTTTTTTTTTTTTTCACAGTTGGGAATGATGAGAAACCGATTGCTTATGCATCACAAACTCTGAGCAAGGCTGAAAAGGATTAAGCCCAAATTGAAAAAGAAGCCCTAGCAGTTGTTTTTTGGGCTGAACAAGTTTCATAAGTACCTGTAAGGCAGAAATTTCAGCATCTATTCAAATCACCAGCCGTTGGCAGGGCTATTAGGTCATGGACAACAAATTCCGGCTATGTCAGCAGCCAGGATGCAGAGGTGGACTCTCTTATTTGCTGCCTACTGTTACAAGTGGGTTTATCGGAAGTGAAGCGAGATACAGAATGCTAAGGTGCTGTCACGTTTGCCTTTGCCCAACGTGCACGATATCTCGGACTACGTCAGTTTCTTTTCAGCGGTGGATGAAGTGCCATTGTCAGCTGGTGAAATTAGGAAACTGAAAAGGATACTGTGATGAAAGAGTGTTTTTCACACAGAACGGATGGGCTTCACATGTGGGACAATGAGGCATAGCAACCATAGTTTGTGTGCCGTCACAAATCGTCAGTTGACCAAGGGTGCGTAACATAGAGAAATCAAGTGATCATTCCCGAAGTGTATAAAAAAAGTGTTGTCTCTGTTGCACGAGGGACATCCAGGCACCACCAGAACAAAAATGCTATCGCATAGTCACGTGTGGTGGCCTTTGATAACATATGATGTCGAAAACATTGTCAAAAACTGTAGTGCTTGTCAGCTAACGCAGAACGTGCCACCCCGTGTTTTATTGTTCACGTGGGGTTGGACAATGCGCAGATGGCAAAGGGTGCATCTTGATTTTGCATTCCGTGATCATAACTGGTTTTTGATTCTCGTAGATGCTCATTCAAAGTGGGCAGAGGTGTTTCTAATCAGTTGCACTATGACAAAGTGTATTATCGAAAGATTGCGAAGTGTCTTCGCCGCGTTTGGACTACCAGAAGAGGTAGTGACAGGCAATGGACCAGAGTTCGAAAAGTTTCTGTCGATGAATAGGGTACGTCACACCAAAAGTCCTCCGTATCATCCCGCCTCTAATAGAAGCGCGGACAATGCGCGCAAACCGCCAAGCGGGATCTCCTGGGGCAAGTGATCGACGAGCAACGAACGGGTGCACTGAAATCGATGCAACATGAAGTTGATCAGTTTCTTTTGCATGCAGAAATATCCCGAGTAATACGGCTGACAGGGCTCCAGCCGAGCTGTTTCTCTCTTGGAAGCCTCAAACCTGTCTGAGCTTCCTTCGTTCTGAAATGAAGAGACGCATGAGAGATCGCCCACAAATCAAGGCGGCCGTCGACATGAGAAGAGGCTCTTGGCGAACTTTTGAAGCAGGTGACCAAGTCCTCGTCCGGGGATAACGTCCGACCGATCCTGCATGGTTGGTGGGACATGTGGTGAAGAAAGTAAGTGCATCAACCTAAGTCGTGATGGTGCAAGATCAGCATCGTTAAGTGCACGTGAATGACGTTCGTCCGAGACATTTCGAAGATTCGTCTGCACAGAGAAGAAATGTTGACATTCCGGCTGCAACACCACGAATGGCGTCCGGTGGTTCTCGAAAAAACATGACAGAGCCTGCTCCCCTCGATATGGAGCCTATTTCCGAGACAGCTGAGAAAAAAGCTTTCAGCCATTCCCCTATGGTGAAGAAGGAAGACCAGCAAAGCTGTACTTAGGTGGGAATGAAGTAATGGCATAGAGTAATATAGTAAACTTAAAGAGCGGACACGCCCATAGGGCCCAGCGGCCCACTTAGCCCGCCTGACAGCTACCGCTCCTAGCGGATGTTAGGAGACGTTACTCCGTTTCCGCGTCGGTTTCCGGTATAGAAAGTTTCGGTTTCAGATTGGACGTGCTTAGGTGTTCCCGGTGTAGGGAGTTTCGGTTTCGAATAGGGCGCGCTTAGGCATCGTCGTACCCTCCCCCCCCCTCCCTCCACATTCCTTTGCCCTCTAGATGCCCAGTCTCGGGTTAATTATATCCAGCAGATCGCCTACTCTATATTTTTATTAACTGTCTTTACAATAATACATTTGCTTTCTATTGTAAAACCTTTTAGTTTTACAGCACCCACGGTGTCCATGGCGTCTGCTCTATTTGAAGCAACAAGAGCATTTGGTTTAAATCTCTTTATTTTGACCACATTCATGAACACATATGAACAAGCAAATCAGATATGAAGCACATTATGTTCTGCAAGAAACTAACACTCTCATTATTACAATCAGATATAAAAGAAATATAAAGTATTCTTGCAAATAGAAAAATGTACATAATGATTTCTAACCGAACCGTATTAAACAGTTTCGGAAGTGAACAGAGTGAGCAATTACTTTTCCTATCACGACTGCTTACACATGAAAAGCAAGTGTATCAATAAATAGAATGTGTTTATCATTACCAATCAGAACAGAACGCCACGCACACTACATACAGCAAGAAACAAATTTGTACGCAATTCAAAACACCAATTCACATAGCCTAAAACTAGCATCAGGCGAGACATGGCCGAACAATGAGCACGTCTTTCGGAATGTGAGAAGAATGAAAACTTATATGCTGCAAAATGAATCTCAGGATCTAGAAAAGATGTTGTTTTTACAAGTGCAACATCTACGAGCAGGCACAACAAAAACCGAAAGCCAGGATAACATTGCTTAACACAATATCCTTGATCATGAAAATCAAAACAAACACAAAATCACAGGAAGGCATATGCTGCATGTGCCACGCTTTTTCATATAAAGCACACACCTAAATATCCGACTGGAGCTGTGCAAAATGCCCCAGATACGTGAATAAAGATATAAATAAATATTCGACACAAAGTTCACGCATGCAAATGTAAAAGGCTGCTTGACGCGTCAAGATCTTGATCTTATACCGAGTGTTTCTTCTTGTGGCTACCGGTGCTGTTGAACAAGGTTTGCATCTTAGATATGGACATCAGTTACTAAAATAAATGGGCTTATCATGAGCACCAGTGGAACGTGACGTTCTGTGGCCCTCCATGTCATATTCTTGTTGAGTGCGAAAACGAAGCAGCATGTGGAGCAAACGCTCACACTAAACATGGACATCAAAAGTCTACTTTGAATGGTGAGAGTCCGATCCTCTACTCTTGCCAAATTCGATATAAACAGGGGCTGTATATTGTATTTGGTGTGAATCACCACTGACTGATACACACCAAACATGCCATGTCAGAAGTCATACAGCACTGGCAGAACACTCGATTGGAGGACACAAATTGCCATGTTTTAATGCAGAGTGACCTCCGGCTGTAGTAACATTATTTCAACTAATTTGGGCTGTCATTGTCACTGAAAAGTAATGCTATGCATAGGGCTAAGATGTTACAAAGATAATGTACAAAACAATAAAATAACTGGAAATACAACAGTTGTGTGGCAACTAATTAAACAAAACTAAAGCCGATTTTACAATCGAGACTGTGCCAGGGAGCAGCATTAACATCATGCTGGCAGGTGGCACCGATAAAGTAGAGCTAGCATTGGTTACAACAAAAATATAAAATTGGAACCTGTTACAATCTGCCAGCAAAGAAAAGTTATTACCTTGTGCTATTGCAGAGAGCCTACTTATTGCCGGTCGAACAGTAGGGACAGCAGTTTTGGTAAGTCTCGTCTGTCCAGGATCCATAAAGTCTTTTGTAGTGAAGTGTTCACTACGCATGCGGTAGCCCACATTGAGCTGTGTGGCGGTCTTTCCTATGAGCTCAGAACGGTTAGCATACCGTACCCATGTCTTTGACCTGAAAAAATCATTGTACTTACTACATATGTTACATTCATTGAACGGGTGAGATAAACTGCAAATGTGTGAGCCCAGCTCTTTTGCATATCGGAAGTTTTGAATGCCACCGCTAAGTGAAACCTTCGCGTTTCGCAAAGTTTACGGTTGTATATCCCTTCCGATAGTTTTTTTTTCTTTTTTACAGTGCAGTACTATGTGGGCAAACAAACAATGGTCATGAATTTGAAACCCACCCGGTCACGCAACGTGAAAGAGATCGGTGTCTTTGTATTCATGCTAAAGTTAAATCAAAGAAATTTTTGGCTGGCTGTCATTTCATCACTTTATGGGTGTCATTTGCAAACTATTTGTGAAAGTTTGCTCTGGCTGAAAATATTCATTTTTTTCACCCTTTTTTTTTGTTAAACGTGGTGTGTAACTCAGACAACACCATCTATCTAGCCCCGAAATATTAGGAAGTTTTCTTGACTTGCCATGCGTACTGTAAAGAAGAATATTTTAAAAAAGTATGTTTCTTTTGCAAATATCTTTTCTGAGCTATACTGAGTGTTTGCTTGCAGAAAATGGTCTAAGTAAGGACTGAATTGAAATATATACGTACCTTGAATCACGTGGAATCCGGAAAAACTTAACACCTGGCTTTTTATTTGTCTTTCCATTGTTGGCGCACCAGAGCACGCAGCAGTAACTTCCGTAGGGCATCACCTGATTCAGCGGGGAAAAAGCGACGAAGAGCTTAAAGTCCATCATCTATTGGATCCAAGCTCAACGACACGTTCCTGCAGTTGATATCTAAGGCAAAAAACTATCGGCTGACGAAAAAATAAACGAAAAGTGAATCCGACATGTCACAAGATGATATAGCTCGATCGGCGTCACAATACAGCAAAAACTTATCGCACGCGTGACGGATCAACACAAGTGTGTGAAAGAAGTGTCGTCTGTCGTGCCGTTTACGCTATCTTTGTGCTGAACCAACGCAAAATATAAAGTTCCAAAGAACTTACCTTCTGTTCAAAGAAGTAGGACCTGACGACCTGACGCCAATTACGGCGCGAAAACGAAGAACTGAAGCTGCTTGGCTACATGAAGCACGAACTCAAGGTGAACGTTTCGAGAACGCGAGTGGTTATGCGTCCCCTCGTTGCTTGCAAGGCGACCGAAGAGCGTTGAGGAAGCACCTTGGGGAGAAGGGCAGACGGCACCCATGCCAACCATGCGGAGACGCCATCATAGACTATACCAAGCGCCATACATCACGTGATTGTGACGTAGTATTTGAAAACTATTTAATATTTTTAAATATGTTAAATATAACTAGGGTGTGACAATTTTAAAAAGAAATACTTTTAAAGAAAATAATGTAAAACACATTACTCAAAAGCGCCGCCTGGCGGAGGGTAGTAGACGCACGTATCTGGGCCGCGAAACCGCGCTTGTGTCCTCTCTTTATGTTTACTATATTACTCTATGGTAATGACCGGCCGCAAGTCAGCAAGCCAGTGTTGAAAGGCTGGACAGCTACCGCCATCTATGAGCAATGGCGGCAACCTGACAACCGGTTGTCTGGTTGCCGCCGTCGCTCATAGATGGCGGTAGCTGTCCGGAGTGTTGTGTCGACATTTGTTTGCTGGCGGACACGATCCTGGGGAATCTAGCCCTTAACAGCTCCGTTGTAAAAATAAATTCTGGTCAATTCCAGGAGGTACTGCCACATCCACCCTATAATCATTATTCTTAGCGATATTCACATTTTTGTCCTTCTGAAGGAGCATTTTGAAGGACAAAAATTCCCCTTGGATCACAAAGTGATCCAGGTAGCTTTCCACTTGTTCAGGGACCAGCCAAGAGAAATCATGATGCCAGAATACAAAAATTCATAGCCAGATGGGAAAACTGTGTTGCAGTGGCAGGGGTCTACCGTAATATCCAGAGAGATGCTTCACCTCGAAAGATAACCCGCCACTATTTTTGGCAGGATTTGCTATTTGTCAGAAACACCGAAAGATAGCCCACTTCCAGCGCCTCGTCTTGTTCAGCTTTTAGCGCCTCGTCTTGTTTACTCTCCTCTTTGTCCTGTCATTTTTTTGGCGCTTTATATTCTGAACATGAACCAACTGGCCCATATTTCCACTTTACTGCACTTCTAGTAATTGCAGGGCTTGGGCCAATGGTGACCTCGACAGAAATGGTGTTACTTAGCCACAACGTGAGATGAGCGAACATTGCCGACTGGGAAGATTCATAGCCGCTCCCTGCAATCACAAGTTTTGCAGGTCACAGAATCTGAAACTAGCATTGTTTAAACTTTCTTTAATCGCACACCGAAAGTCAGCCCACCCCATATTTTCACCTGATTTGCTTTCGCTATTGGGTGGGCTATCTTTGGGATATTACAGTACATAAAAAAATAGTACAGGTAATTTCAATTTATTTCTCATAGTTGTCTACTCATATGTTGTCAAGAAATTAAACTTTTCAAATTTTTATTGTAAGTCTGTCCTTTCTACTACTCTTTCTCAGGTACGATTCCTGTCCCCAAAAGCTTGGGATTCTGAATAAAGAGAGACACGTCATTTGGGGGATACACTAGTTTGCTGTGATATGAAGCATCTACTGTTCATTGTAGAATCACATTTGCTGGCACATAAGAGCCATACAGGTGAAGTTATTTATGGCATGAACCACAAACCAAATATTTATACGGCGAGTTTTAATTTATTGTATACATGGTACTCGGCCACCATGACAGTGAGCCGAGAACACTTCCGGTTTAGGTATTGTTTGCATGCTTTTAAAGGGCAACATCATCGCTATGTTTAAAGTGTTCCACAATGAAATCTGTTTTTTTTTGTTATGTTTTGCGTGTCTACTGGCTTCTTGAAGTGCTGCAATGCTTTGCAATTGACTGGGCAACTTTCCTGTGCCAGATTAATGCAAAATTAAAGACGCCGCGAGCCGCGGTCGTCGAGCGCGGACACTTTCTGTTATGCTCAGCACTAGGTATGCATCACCGCTTAATTCTGAAATCAAAGATGCACACATCTGACTCTTCTGGACAGTGAAGAAGCTTGATTGAATGAATCACACTTGAGTTCTTATGCAAATAAAGATTGGTTGAAAGATTAATTATATCCTCCATTTTTCAGCGTCGAAAAGTATAACTATATTTTAGCCTGAAGCCAGGTTTTCATAACACAGACCAACGTGGTACTGCATTAAATATTTAAATAATTAAAATAACCGCTTTTATAGTTTTGTTGTTAATCTTAAAGCCGAATCGTTTGCTGATGAATTAAGAAAAAAAGAAAACGTAAATTCTGAGAGTTTGTGTCAGCGGACGACTTCAAAATGGGAGGGATCTTGTAAGGGTTCTGGGAAAGACTGCTGGTTTCTCGATCGGCCGGGCGACGGTCGTCTTGTCTGGCGGCGTGTATGATATCCCCTTCCCGGTCATTTTGTGTGGTTTTGTTTTTCTAACGAGGGACCGCGTGGGCCTTTTCGCCGACGGGGCCCCCTGCAGAGCGTCTTCCTGTGTCTCCCCCATCGGGATGACCCCTCGGGAAGGGATGTTGTTTTTCTTTTGAATCTGGAGGCTTGCGCATTCTACGGGGCCTCTTGGGTTTCAACCTGGGGGTTCCGGAGAGGCACTGCTGTGTCTGCAACGGGATGCACGGACAAAGTTATGGAGCTGTTGGGTGTAGTCCGTTGGCAAGTTAACGAATGTGTATCGACGCCCTTGCCAACTATTGGACAGTGGATATTACGTGGCTCCAGCAAAACTTTGAAATGATTGGTTGATCCTCACCCGAGAGTGAGGGGGTCAGCGCCTTCAAAAGCCAGTGACTGGGGAGAGAGAGGGGCTTTCTGGCTTGGACTTGGACTAATTTGGAGGACGGCAATATTTCTTTGCTTTGTATATACTGTGTACAATAGCCCGTAACGTCTAAATAAACAGTTTAGACGAAGTCCTCCCACATCTGTTGCACTCTTCTGATCACCCACACCGAACAAGACTCATCAAATGATTGGCCCCGCAAGACACCGCTGGGCAGTCATCATCTACTCACCCAAGGGACAAACCTTTACTGATCTTTTCACATGGAACCGAACCCGGGGTTCGGTTCCACGTCAATTTTAGACACGTCAATTTCAAAGTTTTAGAGACAGATTTTTTTTTTTTCAGCATGCAATAAAGCATTTGTTTGTGACACTATTAAAGCAAGATGTGAAGCATAGCATGAAACCACTGGTACCATCCTTTATATTTTATTACTCGCCCACATCATCAACCACAACAGTGCTTCTCTGTGTCTGTGCCCAAACGGACCAGTTTGAACAAATTGAATAGGAGTGTCACGCGATTGTAACAAGTTGGACGCAAAACTAGTTTTCTTACCTTATTGCCTGGGTTCTAGGATCTAAAATAGCCATCGACGTCCAAGCCCTGCAACTATGTGCACGTGAATATCTTTCACGGGATCGTCACGGCAGGTCGACGTTGTTACAATCGCAATATCTTTACTCGCCATTGAAAACAAGCATGAGCACAAGTACGAGCATGAACAGCCGATCTTCCGGTACTTCCGGTTTTTATGGTGGGCAAAACAAACCAGGCGAGCCGGGCAGGGCTATGGAGTTCTGTTAAGAAAACCTCAAAACCTTGCTATTCGTCGCAATGCCGCAGAGCTGTGTAGCTTGGGGCTGCACGGAGAGAGCGAGGAAAGGTTCGGCGATCGGATTTTATCGTTTCCCTGCCTGCCCGAACCGTCGGAGTGCGTGGACCGACGCTGTGAAAAGAAAGAACTGGACGCCGTCGGATGAGGATCGCCTGTGCGGAAAGCACTTTCTGACGGGTAAGTTTACGGATACCTTTTGTCGCAAGAGTATTGTTTTGATGTTCCTTCATGAACGCAGGAGCACCGACGAGCGATGCGGACCACCCGGACTACGTTCCGAGCATTTTCGCGTTCAAACGGCCTGAGCGTGTAGATCGCGTCGGGAAATACGAGCGAGCAAAGCGACGCCGGAACGACCCAGCTCGTGTTCCTGCGGTTCCTGCCTTGCCAGGAGTACCTGCAGTGACTCTGAGCAGTAAGTAGAACCTGTATTGTCTGAGCGGCGGCGGTGTAACGGTTCATGCCGGTCGTCGCGCGGTTTAGGCTGGTCGTATGATCTGTCGTGCGCATTCTGGCGATCATGCTCCGTTTTTTTTTTTTTTTGGCTGTGTCTACACTGCCGTTCGACGGCACTCCACTCGCGCCTACAATTGCCGTCTGAAATAAAGTCGGACGGCGCGTGTATCACTAGGAAGCTCGTTAACCCCCCCCCCCCTCCTGGCGTTCACGCCGCTTCGCGGCGACATCATGTGGCTGCTAATTACAAAACTATTAACCCTCTTGGCCCCGTCGTACACGCTGCTTCGCGGCGTCCAGCCGGCAACCCAAGCCCCGCTGTTCCTCATGCATCTCCGGAAAGGGAGTCCCATACAATTTTGTTCAGCAAAAATACTTCAACAACATTCGTTTTTTTTTTTTTCGCTGCCAATCGTAAAAAAAAATTTCGTAAATATCACCAAATGCTTCAACAAAGAATGTTTGAGAAAAAAAAACAAAGTAAGCCCACACTGTAGATCGAACCCGGGTCCGCTGCGTATGAGGCAGACATCTTACCACTAAGCTAAGTGACAGCTTCGAAAAACTCGTTTTGACTTTCGGACGGCACTTGAAGGCGTGAGTGGAGTGCCGTCAGACGGCACTTCGATGCTCTGCAAGAGTGGTGTCAGCACACTGCACCGGGTATGTCTCTCAATAAAGTTATTTCTCTCTCTCTTGACAAATGCACAGTAGTGGACTGAGAATTGTGAAATGCGTATGTCCAAACTTTCTTTTGTTCGAAATCTCTTTTTGTGGCTTACTTTAGACTCGCCAAGCACTGCCGAGGCAAAACAAGCCATCATGCCCAATGCCTCCCCAGCACAGGAGCACCATGAACCAGGCACGTAACACTTACTACTGTTGGCGGGACGACAGCGAGACAATATTCCTGTTTCGTTCACAAATGAACGGTACAAGACTAGGAATTGTCGAATGCATATGTGCAACACCTAAAATTGAAAGGTTAAAAAACACGAAGATGTAAAAGAATGTGGTTGTCTTGTCGTCGTCCTTCGTGTTTTTTATCCTCTCAATTTTAAGTATTCTTATTTCAACACGCTTGTCATAATCATTCATATGTACAAACTTTCTTTAATCTGAAATCTCTCTTCGTTGCTCACTTTAGACACTTTAAGCACTGCCGGGATAGAGCTCGGACTCACGCCAGAAGCCGCTCCAGCGCCGGAGCCTGGGGCACAAGGTATGTAACATTCACTACATTATTTATTGTATTAAGTATCAAGTCTACATTATCGTCGTTCCCATTTCTTGGATCAATATGAATTGTTGAATGCCTATTTGCAAAGTTTCTTTTATTCGAAATCTTTTTTTCGCTTATTCAGACTCTCTACGCACAGCTGAGAAAGAGCAAGGCATCATTCCCGAGGCCTCCCCAGCACAGGAGCACCATGAACCAGGCACGTAACACTTTCTACTGTTTGCAAGACGACAGCGAGACGGTATTACTTTTTCATTCACAAATGCACGGTACTGGACTGGGAATTGTTGAATGCATATGTGCAACACTTAAAATTGAAAGGTTAAAAAACATGAAGGACGAGGACGTGAAAGAATGTGGTTGTCTTGTCGTCGTCCTTCGTGTTTTTTATTCTCTCAATTTTAAAGTGACACTGATGCTCGTTGATGCTCGCCGAGGTTTTTAGTTGGACATGACATATGAGAGCCCAACTACCCAGAACACAATTTGCAACTCGAAATTCGGTTTCTTTCCGCACGAAAACCGCCGATCAAGAACTGTCCGGTTCGAGTCTCGCTCACTCTCTTTTCCGTGGTCACGGGCCGTTTTCTAAGGTATCGATGCGACCACCAAATTTAATCAAAGTCGTGGGTCATTGAAGGCACACAGGAAATACTAAAAATAGAAAAAAATACGAAAACCATTTTTTGTGGCTTTCAAAAAGCTGCAAATACGTTGATTGAAAAAAAAAAGGTTGCACAGACAACCGGAAACATTCTGTGCGTTCACGGTTCACTGCATAATTCTCAACATGGCGTCATTTCGCGTTTCGTGGGACTCGCGGGAGGCAGCGGACGACGGGCGTGGGACCTCTACTTCAGGGCTGTTGTTCACGGTACCGGCGAATTCTGTCTTCCTTCGAAAGAGAAATTTTGAACCGATCAAAATATTTGATATTCATTACGACACGCCCGACCAGCAAGCCGATTGCACGAAGACGTCGCCGAGCCGTCGTCCCTTCTCGTGGCTGAAGACATCGCTCGTGCAAACTTCAAGCACGACGTGTCTACTTCGAGTTGAATATGCACGCGTACGATTTCTTTACTAGGCGCGAATGTCGCCAATGCGTGGTACTTCCCGACTTCGACCGGGGAGTGCTTTTGCTGAAGGAAAATCGGCAGCACACTTTCCCAACTTACAGTTTACCGGCTGAATTATTACTAAGGAAAGAGATCCCCCAGCAACAAAATGCCCCAGTAGCTCAGTGGGAACGACGTCCGCTTCACACGCGGCAGGACCAAGTTCGATCCCCAGTGATGGCGTTTTTGTTTTCTTTTTTCTTTTTCAAACATTTTTTTATGTTTACGTTTCCTTTTTTTTACAACTATCACTGAAGAAACAAACAAATGTTGTGGACGAAACGTCGCTGAATTAAATGGGATGGGATTTCCTTTTTGACACCTGCGAACTCAATGTAATCACTTTCCACAAAATGCAAGGAGCATATAAATCAGGTAGCGTCTGCTTTCCGAGGTGCACGTAAATGTTCTACAGGAATTGCAACCAGCCATTGGTCCCGATCCCATTGATCTTTCGGAAACTCTGTCACACAATGCCACTTTTTGTTCAGACGCAGGACACGTGAGCCAGCTCTTCACGCAACATCTTGGGCGTATTCTTTTTGGAGCCGATCATGGAAATTAGCCACGGGCACTCACTACTCATCTCCAACTCCTCAATGTACAAAACAACTCATCTTGGGGTACAGAGCAGCGAGCGGAACAAACAACTGCAAAAGAATCGCGCGGCAAACAGTTCCCGCTACGCCGCCCGCATGTCGTCTGCTACGCTGAGGGAAAAAAAAAAAAAGCGCACGGTCGGGTGTAGCCACGTGACTTCCGCTACTCTCTCCTCTCCACTCCTCCGACCTCCGTGGGCGGGTTTCGGTTTTGGTTTCGAGCAGTTGCATCTTTTGGCTTTATTAAAAAAATACGCTACTCTGTTGCGAAATATTAATTAGGTAGTCCTCCGACACCATAATGAAGCGCCTGGCAAAAAATGGATAAACATTTTTTGGGGGTGTCAGTGTCCCTTTAAGTATTTTTATTTCAACACGCTTGTCATAATCAGTCATGTCTGCAAACTTTCTTTAATCAGAAATCTCTCTTCGTTGCTTACTTTAGACAGTTTAAGCACTGCCGGGATAGAGCTCGGACTCACGCCAGAAGCCTCTCCAGCACCGGAGCCTGGGACACAAGGTACGTAACATTCACTACATTATTTATTGCATCAAGTATCAGGTCTACATTATCCTCGTTCTCATCTCTCGGATCAATGTGAATTGTCGAATGCCTTTTTGCAAAGTTTCTTTTATTTGGAATCTTTTTTGTTGCTTATTTAGATTCTCAAAGCACAGCTGAGAAAGAGCAAGGCATCATGCCAGAAGCCTCCACAGCACAGGAGCACCATGAACCAGGCATGTAACGTACATAATTTGTTTCCAGTTCGAAACACATTTCAAATGAAGTTGAAAAACAAAGGACATGCAAGAGCAACCATAAAACTGCATCTTTTGCATTTTAGCATTAAGGGTCGCCTATCTGAACACTAAAATGAGGTAACATCGGGGGTTGAGCACCCAACACATCCCATTGCAGCTCATGCAAAAAAGAAACGGCTTCGGATGCACATCAAAACAGGTCAAAACTCAAGGGTGGACACCGTCAGTACTATGGATGCGAGATCGTCGAAGCATCCCCAATAAGAAAAAGTGTCAGCACATTTACACTATCATGGAAGATGAGAGACAGCGACAGTAGAAGTGGCAGAACAGATATCCTCAATGTCGCGTGTGCGTTCTGGGTGCATTTCTTCTATTGCCTCCCGTGGGCCCGCCCCCTTTGATGGCGTCAGAATCTTCTGTAACCGCCCTATGTTTGGGAGAGCAAACGTCGTAGTCGACGATACACTGCCGCTCACCATCTCCACGCTGCACCGCACCCTGTCGCTTACGTGGCTCCCCCTTCTCCAGCCACTGAAACGGGCGAGGCGCAATAGTTGAGAGCAAACATCGACCACAAACTTTTAAACAGACATCGACGACCCGAACTCATCGAGTGTCGGGACTGCTATTGCAGTAAAAGCAAAATAGAATGTCTCACCTACATCATACATTGTACTACAACGCGAAATAGAATCTTTTAGGCCCTAACTGGAAGATTCCTGAAACTGCTTAGTCACTGCAACTGAACCCTCATTTTCATTTTCTCCTTTACCCTTTCCATACCTGAATGTTAATCTAGAGCACTGCACAAATTTTTGTATTCAAAATTAAACGTTGCTAAAAATAGAGTGTTTGTCCCTGTATGTCCTTTGCATTTTATTCTTTCATTCTTAAGTAATCATCAAGCTTCTACTCCCTCACACCTGATGGCATAACCATCGAGTTGGCTTCAAAAAGTCACAACTACACTTTTTCTTATAATTTCAAGCATTTATTACAAAAAAAAAAAAAAAGAATGAAGTCATCGGAGTTAACAGTTCAGGTAGTTTGTTTCTAACCGAGCCGTAACTGCTTTCTGAAGTGCGGTAAATAACTCGCAAGGGTACCTGTTCCCTCAAGCACTACACTAATCACAACTTCCAGTCATCTGCTCCCGTTTTATGTAAAAAAGACGTGGGATGCCATACTTCGGGAACATCCGATAGTTCTAGTGGTACGGGTTTCTTTTTTACTTTTGTGGTGCAGCTCAGAATTTCATCTACAAGCCATTTGGACATTACTAGCCTACTAATGCAAGATGCATCTCCCCTTTTATAAATTCTTATTTCTGATTTCTTGCCCTTAATATTATTCTTTTTCCAGCCTCCAACAAACACACGGCGGAGAACTCGGCCCAGACAGATGTGGTGGTGGCTGTTCCTTGCTTTATCTGCGGTAAGTATGCGGGAGAATCTTTAAAAATCGTCTGTTCAAGTATTTATGCATCACATGGCATGCTTTTCAGCTTCCAAGTTCGAAGCACTGCAGAAAGAGGTACTTCATCTAAAACACAAAGAAGCAAAGCTGTTGTCCGATAATGCAGTTCTCCTCCGAAGCATGCAGGTCAGACCTGTAACCACCTGCTCTTCCGACCAGCTGACCGAATCGTCAGTGCAATTCTACACTGGCCTGCCAAGCCTTGCCCTGTTCGCTCTTATTGTACAGTTGATGCAAGAGGGCACAAAATACCTGCCAAGCACTGTGTCCCTCGGAGATGCCGTGCTCATGGTGTTGGCCAAATTCCGTCTTGCACTGCTGAACCGAGACCTTGCTTTTCGTTTCAATGTGTCGGAGGGGACAGTCGCACACATAATGGTTAACCTCATTCCCTTGCTCGCAACAATTTTTTCGAAGTTCATCATATGGCCCACCCGACCAGACATTGCTCGAACGATGCCAACCCTTGTGCGCCGGCACTATCCACGATGTCGCATCATTGTAGATTGCTCCGAATGCCGAATTCAAAGACCGCTCTCCTTCACTGCCCGCTCACAAACATACTCACACTACAAGGGTACTAACACTATCAAATTCCTAATAGGAGTGACGCCGTGTGGTGCAGTGAGTTTTATCTCTAAGGCGTGGGCAGGCAGGG
>JAZHYW010002105.1:0-14522 GCA_037355805.1 Ixodes ricinus
TGTTTTAGCCTCGAGGGAAGTACTCAGTTTCAGCAGCTTGCATGTTTATTCGATGATGCCAAGAATACAACAACCCGTAGGCACACTCAGGCTGCTTTTATACTGATAGCAGCCGCGCTATCTATAGGTTAAAGAGTGACGTCACAGTTAACCGACACATGACATTCGATTCGGACATGATGACACAACATTCCTTCCCTTTAGAAAGTTTGTGGAGTCTACGGCTTGTAGCGCTCTGGGGGTCGGCTTGGCCGTGTGCTGCGCCGAGGCAAGAGTGGAGAAGCCGGCGGAGCTTCCCGTGTGGAGGCCCGGTTGTCCGATGGTGGGGCATTGGGACCAACAGTCACAGCACTGGGCAGGCTGCGGCCTGGGTCAGGTGCCCGTGGTGTCGCGGCTCCGTTCTCTACTTGTGCCGGGTCATGGTCGTCAGGTGATTCCTTGTCAGTTGTAGCCGTATCGGTCTCGATGTCCGAAAACTGCTCCAGTCGGTTAGGTGTCCTCAGGTCAGCCTGAAATGATCTTGGCCGCAGGTTGTCAGCATGAATGTACCGCTCTTCCTCCCCCACCCAAACCAGATACGTAGCTGGGCTCACACGCTTGCTTACTGTGCCCGTCAGCCATTTGGAATCTCCGGTCCGTAAGCCTTTTATCATAACTTGGTCACCCTCAGAGAACTCTCTCCAGGGCCCCCGGTGCTGGTCTGCGTATTCTTTGGTTCGCTCGAGTCTCTTTTTCATTCGTTGCTCTATGTCCGGGTGCAGCAGACTCAGTCTTGTTCTGGGCCTCCAGGACAGGAACAGCTGGGCCGGAGTTTCATCGGTTGTCCCGGTGGGTGTGTTCCTGTAACTAAATAGGAACTGATCGACGCGATGTTGCAGAGACTTCGCATGGCCGCTTCTCTGCTCGTCCAGCACTTGTTTAAACAAAGCCTTTTTCACGGTTTGTACGCAGCGTTCCGCGCTGCCATTGGAGGCGGGATGGTAGGGCGGAGACTTGCTGTGTAGGACGCCATTCCTACTCAAAAAGAGTTCGAAATCTGCTGATGTGAATTGAGGCCCATTATCGGTCACTACCTCTTCCGGTAGCCCGTATGCCGCAAACACACTGCGCAGTTTTTCCACGGTCTTCTCACTACTAGTACTGTTCATCACAAACACTTCAATCCATTTAGAATGGGCGTCCACCAGCACAAGAAACCATTGCTGATCGCGATACGCAAAGTCCATATGCACTCTCTCCCATCTACGCGTAGGCCAACCCCACGACAACAAGGGTACCTTGGGCGCAGCGTTTTGCGACAGCTGACACGTGACGCACTGTTTCACTGTTTGCTCTACATCTTGTGTTAGACGAGGCCACCAAACGTGGCACCTGGACAACATTTTCATTCGCGTCATCCCCGGATGACCTTCGTGCAGCATCGTCAAGACGCTACTTCTGAGTGACAACGGAACCACTACGCGATTACCCCAAGTTACACAATCTTGATCGACTGACAGTTCGTTACGTCGAACATAGTAAGGCGCTAGCAAATCGTCAGTAACTTTCGAAGGCCAGCCGTTTTGTGTGTAGAACAGCACTTTCGACAACAACTGATCCCTTCGCGTTTCCCGTCTTATCTCTTTTGCAGATAGCGGAGCTTCGTCTAGCGCCGAAAAGAACTGCACGCACTCTGACTCATCTTTGTTTGGCAGCGGTAGCCGTGAAAGCGCGTCGGCATTTCCTATATCACTGGATTTTCGATACACCCAAACATAGTTATAAGCGGCAAGCAGTAAGGCCCAGCGCTGCACGCGTGCTGCTGACATTGCAGGAATCGGCTTACCATGCCCCAGAATTCCCACCAGTGGTTGATGGTCAGAGTAGATGCAAAATTTTCGGCCGAAGAGGAACTTGTGAAATTTTTTTAAACCAAAAACCACTGCAAGCGCCTCTTTTTCAATGTGCGCGTAGCCTTGCTCCGCCTTGCAGAGCGTCCTAGACGCGAAAGCTATGGGCCTCTCCTCAGTACCAACTTTATGAAAGAGTATCGCGCCGACGCCGTATGCCGACGCGTCACATACAAGACCGAGGTCCTTTTCAGGATCGTAGTAAGTCAACACTCGTTCGTGCGTCAGCCACCGTTTTGTTTCTTGAAACACTTTTTCCTCCACTACGGTCCAATCCCAACTGGTGCTTTCACTTAGTAACTGGTGAAGTGGCTTCAGCTCTGCTGACATGTTCGGAACAAATTTCCCGTAGAAATTCAGCAGCCCCAGGTACGCTCGCAGCTCTTGTTTGTTCTGGGGTTTTGGCGCCTCTTTGATTGCGCGTAGGTTTTCCTCGGAAGGCCGAATTCCATGTTTATCAATTACGTGGCCCAAGTAAGCCACCGACGTCTGAAGAAACTTGCATTTTTCTTTTTTTACTTTGATACCGCGCTCCTTGAACCTTGTCAGCACGCTTTCCACTTTTCGATAACATTCTTCCGAAGTTTCTCCGGCTATCAACACATCGTCAAGATAGCATGATACTCTGTCAAGGCCCTTCAATATTTCGTCCATTACAGCCTGAAAAATAGACGGTGCACTCGTGATGCCGTATGGAAGGCGTGTATACTTAAACAAGCCCATATGCGTGTTTACAGTTACAAGAGACTGCGAATCCGGGTGCAGTTGCAGCTGCTGGTACGCTGTAGAAAGATCAAGTACCGTGAAATATTTGCACCCGTGTAGCGTTGCAAACACGTCTTCCATTACCGGCAAGGGATAGTGGTCTGTTCTGAGATTCGGGTTCAGCGTCACTTTATAGTCGCCGCACAACCTCACTTTGTTGTTCGGCTTAGGGACAACGACCAACGGTGTTGCCCACTCACTTTGCTGAACAGGGACCAGGACTCCCGTTTTCACGAGCGCATGCAACTCTTGTTCTACTGACTCTCTTAAAGCGAATGGTACAGTTCTATGTTTACAAAAGACTGGGGTCGTGTCGTCCTTCAATACTAATTTAACTTGACTGCCCGCGATTAATCCCAGCTCAGGCTCAAACACCTGCGAGAATCGGTCAACCAGCCCTGCCACTTGGTCTAGACTAACCCCATACACGCTCATCCAGTCTAGCCTCAACGCTTCTAGCCAATCGCGGCCCATTAACACAGTGTCGCATTTCTGCGGCGTGCGAACCACTACAAGCGACAACGTCATGGTCTGCCCATTGTGCTCCACAGGTACAATCAACTTGCCTAATACCTCCAAAGACACGCCCCCATAAGTTTTCAACTTTAGGCGGCAGTTTGAGAGAGACAATCCAGGCCAGTACTGCTTATACACCTCTTCAGGCACAATGGAAACCGAGGCTCCTGTATCAACTTGCATTGTCACCATTGTTCCCGCCACTCGAACTTCAGTAGTGTAACCCCCTTTTTAGCACTGCAGGAGCCAATGTTGTACAGCCAAACTTTGTCCTTACCACTACTGTCGTCCACGGCTTGCACCAAACGGGACGTTGCTTTGCAGGCCCTTGCCAAGTGTCCCACTCGTCTACACGCTCGGCACTTGTACTTCCGAAACGGGCAACTTGACTCGTGATGGGGTGCTCCGCAGCGGAAACAGCCTGACGCCTCGGGCCTCTCAGTGTTGACTTCCATCGTCGCCTTCCTGGTAGCCGCTCCGACGTTCCTGTCTGGGCCTAGACGTTGGACGGCGTTCACCTCTAGTTGTTCAGAGGCTGCTGGCTGAAATATCTTGGTCTCTGCTCGTGCGAGTTCAATGCTTCTGGCAATGTCGCATGCCGCCGAAAAAGTTAGAGTTTTCTTTTTAGAAGCTCTGCTTGGGCTGCCTGGTCCTTTAGCCCCGCGACAAAACGGTCCCGGAGTGCTTCATCCAGGAACTGCCCGAACTCGCAGGTGGCCGCGAGCCTTTTTAACTCAACCGTGTATGTCGCCACCGTTTCCTTCTCGAGCTGGGCCCTCCGGTTGAATCTGAATCTCTCGGCGATCACCATCGGCTTCGGAGCGTAATGCTCCCTGAGGACCGCGACCAGATGCGCATAGTCCTTTTGTTCTGGCTTCACTGGTGTTAACAGCGTCTTCAACGTGCGGTACGTTTGCTTCCCGATGGCCGTTACGAAGACCGAGACTTTCAAGTCGTCGCTCACCTTCGTTGCTCGAAGATAGTGTTCCATCCGCTCGACGTACGACTCGAAGTCTTCCTCCCCATCTTCGATGAACTGCTCGAACCGGCCGCCGCACGAAGCCATCCCGTAGTCCTCGGTCAAGGCGCTTGGGTTTTTGCCGATGACAGTGCTGGCTTCTGTCTTCTCGGCCATCCCATACTCGTCGCCACTGTTTTAGCCTCGAGGGAAGTACTCAGTTTCAGCAGCTTGCATGTTTATTCGATGATGCCAAGAATACAACAACCCGTAGGCACACTCAGGCTGCTTTTATACTGATAGCAGCCGCGCTATCTATAGGTTAAAGAGTGACGTCACAGTTAACCGACACATGACATTCGATTCGGACATGATGACACAACATTCCTTCCCCTTTAGAAAGTTTGTGGAGTCTACGGCTTGTAGCGCTCTGGGGGTCGGCTTGGCCGTGTGCTGCGCCGAGGCAAGAGTGGAGAAGCCGGCGGAGCTTCCCGTGTGGAGGCCCGGTTGTCCGATGGTGGGGCATTGGGACCAACAGTCACAGCACTGGGCAGGCTGCGGCCTGGGTCAGGTGCCCGTGGTGTCGCGGCTCCGTTCTCTACTTGTGCCGGGTCATGGTCGTCAGGTGATTCCTTGTCAGTTGTAGCCGTATCGGTCTCGATGTCCGAAAACTGCTCCAGTCGGTTAGGTGTCCTCAGGTCAGCCTGAAATGATCTTGGCCGCAGGTTGTCAGCATGAATGTACCGCTCTTCCTCCCCCACCCAAACCAGATACGTAGCTGGGCTCACACGCTTGCTTACTGTGCCCGTCAGCCATTTGGAATCTCCGGTCCGTAAGCCTTTTATCATAACTTGGTCACCCTCAGAGAACTCTCTCCAGGGCCCCCGGTGCTGGTCTGCGTATTCTTTGGTTCGCTCGAGTCTCTTTTTCATTCGTTGCTCTATGTCCGGGTGCAGCAGACTCAGTCTTGTTCTGGGCCTCCAGGACAGGAACAGCTGGGCCGGAGTTTCATCGGTTGTCCCGGTGGGTGTGTTCCTGTAACTAAATAGGAACTGATCGACGCGATGTTGCAGAGACTTCGCATGGCCGCTTCTCTGCTCGTCCAGCACTTGTTTAAACAAAGCCTTTTTCACGGTTTGTACGCAGCGTTCCGCGCTGCCATTGGAGGCGGGATGGTAGGGCGGAGACTTGCTGTGTAGGACGCCATTCCTACTCAAAAAGAGTTCGAAATCTGCTGATGTGAATTGAGGCCCATTATCGGTCACTACCTCTTCCGGTAGCCCGTATGCCGCAAACACACTGCGCAGTTTTTCCACGGTCTTCTCACTACTAGTACTGTTCATCACAAACACTTCAATCCATTTAGAATGGGCGTCCACCAGCACAAGAAACCATTGCTGATCGCGATACGCAAAGTCCATATGCACTCTCTCCCATCTACGCGTAGGCCAACCCCACGACAACAAGGGTACCTTGGGCGCAGCGTTTTGCGACAGCTGACACGTGACGCACTGTTTCACTGTTTGCTCTACATCTTGTGTTAGACGAGGCCACCAAACGTGGCACCTGGACAACATTTTCATTCGCGTCATCCCCGGATGACCTTCGTGCAACATCGTCAAGACGCTACTTCTGAGTGACAACGGAACCACTACGCGATTACCCCAAGTTACACAATCTTGATCGACTGACAGTTCGTTACGTCGAACATAGTAAGGCGCTAACAAATCGTCAGTAACTTTCGAAGGCCAGCCGTTTTGTGTGTAGAACAGCACTTTCGACAACAACTGATCCCTTCGCGTTTCCCGTCTTATCTCTTTTGCAGATAGCGGAGCTTCGTCTAGCGCCGAAAAGAACTGCACGCACTCTGACTCATCTTTGTTTGGCAGCGGTAGCCGTGAAAGCGCGTCGGCATTTCCTATATCACTGGATTTTCGATACACCCAAACATAGTTATAAGCGGCAAGCAGTAAGGCCCAGCGCTGCACGCGTGCTGCTGACATTGCAGGAATCGGCTTACCATGCCCCAGAATTCCCACCAGTGGTTGATGGTCAGAGTAGATGCAAAATTTTCGGCCGAAGAGGAACTTGTGAAATTTTTTTAAACCAAAAACCACTGCAAGCGCCTCTTTTTCAATGTGCGCGTAGCCTTGCTCCGCCTTGCAGAGCGTCCTAGACGCGAAAGCTATGGGCCTCTCCTCAGTACCAACTTTATGAAAGAGTATCGCGCCGACGCCGTATGCCGACGCGTCACATACAAGACCGAGGTCCTTTTCAGGATCGTAGTAAGTCAACACTCGTTCGTGCGTCAGCCACCGTTTTGTTTCTTGAAACACTTTTTCCTCCACTACGGTCCAATCCCAACTGGTGCTTTCACTTAGTAACTGGTGAAGTGGCTTCAGCTCTGCTGACATGTTCGGAACAAATTTCCCGTAGAAATTCAGCAGCCCCAGGTACGCTCGCAGCTCTTGTTTGTTCTGGGGTTTTGGCGCCTCTTTGATTGCGCGTAGGTTTTCCTCGGAAGGCCGAATTCCATGTTTATCAATTACGTGGCCCAAGTAAGCCACCGACGTCTGAAGAAACTTGCATTTTTCTTTTTTTACTTTGATACCGCGCTCCTTGAACCTTGTCAGCACGCTTTCCACTTTTCGATAACATTCTTCCGAAGTTTCTCCGGCTATCAACACATCGTCAAGATAGCATGATACTCTGTCAAGGCCCTTCAATATTTCGTCCATTACAGCCTGAAAAATAGACGGTGCACTCGTGATGCCGTATGGAAGGCGTGTATACTTAAACAAGCCCATATGCGTGTTTACAGTTACAAGAGACTGCGAATCCGGGTGCAGTTGCAGCTGCTGGTACGCTGTAGAAAGATCAAGTACCGTGAAATATTTGCACCCGTGTAGCGTTGCAAACACGTCTTCCATTACCGGCAAGGGATAGTGGTCTGTTCTGAGATTCGGGTTCAGCGTCACCTTATAGTCGCCGCACAACCTCACTTTGTTGTTCGGCTTAGGGACAACGACCAACGGTGTTGCCCACTCACTTTGCTGAACAGGGACCAGGACTCCCGTTTTCACGAGCGCATGCAACTCTTGTTCTACTGACTCTCTTAAAGCGAATGGTACAGTTCTATGTTTACAAAAGACTGGGGTCGTGTCGTCCTTCAATACTAATTTAACTTGACTGCCCGCGATTAATCCCAGCTCAGGCTCAAACACCTGCGAGAATCGGTCAACCAGCCCTGCCACTTGGTCTAGACTAACCCCATACACGCTCATCCAGTCTAGCCTCAACGCTTCTAGCCAATCGCGGCCCATTAACACAGTGTCGCATTTCTGCGGCGTGCGAACCACTACAAGCGACAACGTCATGGTCTGCCCATTGTGCTCCACAGGTACAATCAACTTGCCTAATACCTCCAAAGACACGCCCCCATAAGTTTTCAACTTTAGGCGGCAGTTTGAGAGAGACAATCCAGGCCAGTACTGCTTATACACCTCTTCAGGCACAATGGAAACCGAGGCTCCTGTATCAACTTGCATTGTCACCATTGTTCCCGCCACTCGAACTTCAGTAGTGTAACCCCCTTTTTTAGCACTGCAGGAGCCAATGTTGTACAGCCAAACTTTGTCCTTACCACTACTGTCGTCCACGGCTTGCACCAAACGGGACGTTGCTTTGCAGGCCCTTGCCAAGTGTCCCACTCGTCTACACGCTCGGCACTTGTACTTCCGAAACGGGCAACTTGACTCGTGATGGGGTGCTCCGCAGCGGAAACAGCCTGACGCCTCGGGCCTCTCAGTGTTGACTTCCATCGTCGCCTTCCTGGTAGCCGCTCCGACGTTCCTGTCTGGGCCTAGACGTTGGACGGCGTTCACCTCTAGTTGTTCAGAGGCTGCTGGCTGAAATATCTTGGTCTCTGCTCGTGCGAGTTCAATGCTTCTGGCAATGTCGCATGCCGCCGAAAAAGTTAGAGTTTTCTTTTTTAGAAGCTCTGCTTGGGCTGCCTGGTCCTTTAGCCCCGCGACAAAACGGTCCCGGAGTGCTTCATCCAGGAACTGCCCGAACTCGCAGGTGGCCGCGAGCCTTTTTAACTCAACCGTGTATGTCGCCACCGTTTCCTTCTCGAGCTGGGCCCTCCGGTTGAATCTGAATCTCTCGGCGATCACCATCGGCTTCGGAGCGTAATGCTCCCTGAGGACCGCGACCAGATGCGCATAGTCCTTTTGTTCTGGCTTCACTGGTGTTAACAGCGTCTTCAACGTGCGGTACGTTTGCTTCCCGATGGCCGTTACGAAGACCGAGACTTTCAAGTCGTCGCTCACCTTCGTTGCTCGAAGATAGTGTTCCATCCGCTCGACGTACGACTCGAAGTCTTCCTCCCCATCTTCGATGAACTGCTCGAACCGGCCGCCGCACGAAGCCATCCCGTAGTCCTCGCTCAAGGCGCTTGGGTTTTTGCCGATGACAGTGCTGGCTTCTGTCTTCTCGGCCATCCCATACTCGTCGCCACTGTTTTAGCCTCGAGGGAAGTACTCAGTTTCAGCAGCTTGCATGTTTATTCGATGATGCCAAGAATACAACAACCCGTAGGCACACTCAGGCTGCTTTTATACTGATAGCAGCCGCGCTATCTATAGGTTAAAGAGTGACGTCACAGTTAACCGACACATGACATTCGATTCGGACATGATGACACAACGCTTTCAACATTTCATTTCTCTTGATAAGATGACTTTATAGTTAATCTGAAATGCACCAACAAAAACCTTAATTCTCCACACAAAAAGAGAAATCAGTAATACACTGCTAGGAGCAGAACTTTCTGACTACGGTTCTTGTGACGTGAATACAAGTATTGGGGAGGAGGAGCGACCGTGACGCCCCAAGCGGTTAACTTCTAGAACTACACGGATGGGGACAACAAATACAATGACTCAGCGCTCGGCCGACATAACCGAACGCGGCAGTCAGCGTTCGGCTGGAGTTCGTGTTCTCCGGTGAGGAGAGGAGGAGCTCTTTTGTTTCCACTCCGGCCTGCATGAACAATGCAGCATGCACAGTCCCAGCTCAGCACAAAGCCGAAGTGGGTCAAGCTCGCATTCTCTGAGGATAGATCCGGCACTTAACGTCGCTTCGTCGATTGTTAGTATTTTTACATTAAACTGTGCCCCGCGCTCTATTGTAGAAGATGACATGGACATGCCCAGCAAGGCCTCTGGGCATGTGCACAGGCCTTGTGTTGAGTAAACACCGAGTATGGGGACAACAAACGGGTCAGAGCGCCCCTAGACCTTTTCTGGCAGGTGCGCCGCCATCTTGAATTGACGTCACTTCCAGTATGGGCGAAGACATTGTTTTGCCTTTGCCACGCCAATAGAGGGCATTTAGGATATAAGCGTAACCGGCCGTCACGTTCTCGTGCTGCTGCCCTATTATTTTTCACTGTTTGCAGGTTGAAAGACGTTGGATTATTTTTCGTCGCCCATACCGGATACGCCTATTAAGGTGGCGGGGGCGAGTACACGAAAGGTCTATAGATCATTCCATTAATTAAGCGCTCTCTGGGCGGCACCATTTTGTTCGACAGCAGCCCTCTCCCCACATCCGGGAAATTCAGCGGGTTCGGCGGGGTAAAACGAGAGAGAGGGCACGCGCCCGGCTCCGCTAGCAGACGACAAGCAGCCGGGAGGTTGCCATTCTCCATCTTTGGGCTGTCGCGGCGAGGCTGCACGGAACATCGAACTCTCGCTCGTGGCTGCCGTTGTGAAGTGGTTCGCGTTCTTAGGATAGTTATGGCTACTCCAAAATCAGCCTATAGCTTTCTGTTGTTCTATTTCGGTAAATAGTCAACTAGCACGTCTTTTTCCTGTTACTTAAATATCAGTTGAGTCAGCCGGCAGTACTACCCTCAACTATCTGCGTGTATTGCGGCAGGAGAGCACGTTTTTATTTATTATTTCAAACTTCCACTCATGGTCGCTAAAGGCCTACACCAGTACGAACTTCGTACAGTGAAAAAGGTACAGCAACCAGATTTACTTTTCGCCGGAGAGACCGGCCAATCTGACACAGTTTTACTATTTTCTTTTTATTTGCACATAGGTAACAGCGCAATTGGACCCTGTTAGTATTTTTATCTAGCATAGTATTACACGATAACAGGCATACCAAAATCTGCGCATCTGCGCTTGAAAGTTCCAAAATGAGGCGATTTTAAACAGAGTTTGCAGGCCGGCCGGATGCTAACTACAGCCCACTCGGCGGAGCAGAGCGACATGCGGGGAGAGGGGAGGGCATTTGTTTCTCTCTGTTACCCCTCTGCTATGACCCTAATGGAACGGTCTGTATGTATAGGAACTGACTACGGTGACGGTGCCCCTCACTTTAGAAACTGCACTACGGTGACGGGGCAACAGCAACCGATACAGATGTCCAATGGATTGCCCATTCCGGAAGTGCCTCGTGGCGCTGTGGGTACAGCGTCGGCTTCAGAAGCTGGGGGTCAGTGGTTCCAATCGCGTTCTAGACGATACGTTTTTTCAGTGACGTCACACGCGCCAGCTGTGCGCCGTGTGACGTCATTGCTCCTCGCGCATGCGCAGCTTTAGCTCTCCAGGAGCCAGTCCAAACTGCTCAACCTCGGCCAGTGTAGCTCACGCTACAATAAGCGCATCCTGATATCTGCTTCTGTCAGCCGCCGCCAGAGACCGTTTGCTCCGCCTCTGCTCCATACATCCCCATCCTTGCTCCTACTGACATAACTCTCTTTATATATTACAAATGTCATTACTACAGTTGCTGAACAGAAAGGCGTGGTTTGGTTTCAAGCTGCTTCGTAAGGGCACAACCTAATTGGCTGCAGGGAGATAATGAGATGCTGGGGACTCCTGTGTTTCTTAATGGTGTACGGAAACGAAAATCGAAATAATCAAATTTCATTCGGAAATGGGTCAACGCATGACGGATAATAACCATAAATGATAATCGCCCGTTTGTATTCTGAACGACTGGCTGTTAATTTTCGTTCCAAACCGTGTACTCGAGCAAGCACTCGAAGAGAAGCGAACGGAGAGCGCGATGCGTCATGGCTAATCCGGCGCAAACAAAAACAGTAAAAAAGATTCCCGCATTCGCGACGTAGGAAGGTCGGCGTGGTTATGAGCTTTACCGTCGGTGGCGTTGTCAGCGTTATGGTGGTGTCAATAGCGTCAACGCGTTACAACCGGAGCCCTTCGAAGTACCGGTGGGGTGACGAGCGTGTGGCTGGCCCAATGTAGGGAGCCTTCATGTGCGCTTCGCATAGAGTGATGCCAACTGCCTGTTTCCCTTTCCCACACCCTCTTCCGCCGCCATTTTGTTCCTCATTGTTTCCACGTGCGCCGGAAAGTGGCCTTTGTGTCCATCGGTCCTCCCATCCGAGGGACGAAAATGCTAATCCTCCTTCCGTGGGTTCCACAACGCTGCTCCGAACTTGTGAGATAAGGTGCTTGTTTACGGGAGGGTTATAAGCCCCACGGATTATTGCCGAGAACCAAAATGGCTGCTGGTTTGGCGGCGAGTGGTATTCCAAAGGGTGGCATCACCCTAGCAAAGCGCACATGAAGGCTCCCTAGTGCCGTCCTTGTAATACCGCTCGCCGACAAACCAGCAGCCATTTTGGTTTTCGGCGATAATCCGATGGGGTTTATAACCCTCCCGGAAACAAGCACCTTATCTCACAAGTTCGGAGCAGTGTTGTGGAACCCACGAAGGGAGGATTAAGCATTTTCCCCTCGGATGGGAGGACCAATGGTCACAAAGGCCACTTTCCGGCGCAGCGGGATAAATGGCGGTGGAAGAGGGTGTGGGAAAGGGAAACAGGCAGTTGGCATCACTCTATGCGAAGCGCACATGAAGGCACCCTAGCCCAAGGAGCTCGTAGCTTGCACAGCACTCTCAGCTTATGGGTGAACGGGGTGGGAAAGCAACCTTTGTCCGAGTTTTGAGTGACGGGCTAATCTTCTAGGGGAGAATGGCTGTATCCGGGTGCACAAATAATGGCCCGAGTAAGCAGAGGGAGTCCCTCTTCTCCGTCTTGTTGAACTGTTCGGTACAATGCGCGATTTGTGAGTTGAGTTGGAAAGCTATGAAGGAAAATGTCGAATTTCGCAAGAGCGGCGCTGCTCCGATGGAACTTGCTACGTCAATGACTACGTAGCAAGTTCCTCAACGTGTAGATTACCTCCCAGACAGGCTCCAGATGCTATCCGCAAGGTGCACATTGAAAGATCGTTTAATTAGCTTCAAATTTAGATTTTCTTGCGTCTTTCAACGGAAGACTGGTATTCTTGAGGTTATGCTGCGACCATGCAACACGTTAGGGACCTTAGTGTAGACCGTGTTTCCCCCTCCGCTAGCCCTCCGCTACGAGGAAACCGCCACTGCGCCCGCGTGGCGATGGCCTTGGCTGTATGCGGTTCCGGGTAACGAGGGGTAGCGGAGGGGGAAACACGGTCTACTAAAGCTCGCTAATTAAAGCTAACAAATGAGGGCTAGTAATTTCGGTTCCGTACCCCTTGAAGGGGTACGTGAAACGAAATTCCAGCGCTCATTTTTTAGCTTTAATGTGTTGCATGTTGCAGCATAACCTCAAAAATACCAGTCTTTCGTTGAAAGGCACAAGAAAACTAATTTTAAAGCTAATTAAACGATCTTTCAATGTGCACCTGGTGGATGCATGCGGAGCCTATTTGGGAGGTAATCTAGCAACGTTGGGGAACTTGCTACGTAGTCATGACGTAGCAAGTTCCATCGGAGCAGCGCCGCTCTTTGGAATTTCAACATTTTCCTTCTTAGCTTTCCTCCTCAACTCACAAATCGCGCATTGTACCAAACAGTCCAAGAAGACGGAAAGGAGAGACTCCCCTCTTTCTCGGACCCTCGTTTGTGCACCCGGACACAGCCATTCTCCCCCTAGAAGATTAGCCCGTCGCTCAAAACTCGGACAAAAGTTGCTTTTCCCACCCCGTTCACCCCTAAGCTGACAGTGCTGTGGAAGCTACGTGCTCCTTGGGCCAGCCACACGCTCGTCACCCCACGGGTACTTCGAACGGCTCGGTTGTAACGCGTTGACGCTATTGACACCACCACAACGCTGACAACGCCACCAACGGCAAAGCTCATAACCACGCCAGCCTTGCTACGTCACGAATGCGGGGAATCTTTTCTTTCTGTTTTTGTTTGCGCCGGATATCCCATGACGCATCGCGCTCTCCGTTCGCTTCTCTTCGAGCGCTTGCTCGAGTGCACCGTTTGGAACGAAAAATATAGCCAGTCGTTCAAAATACAAACGTGCGATTATCATTTACGGTTATTATCCGTCATGCTTGACTCATTTCCGAATGAAATTTGAATATTTCAATTTTTGTTTCCGTACCCCTGTAAGCTCTGTAAAAGACACATAAAATGTAACTTTCGAATTGCTCAAGTGTGCGGACACGCACGCTTGAGGAAAAAAGCCGCGCTGTTTGCGTGGTTGCTGTCCAAACCGAAAGCAGACGCGTGCACACCAAACTTGACGGCCTATGTAGGGTGACCACCTTCCTTCTAGCGAAATGCGGGACACGCGAGACGGGGGGGGGGGGGGGGGAGGAAATTTATTAACACACACACCACGAACCGAGGCTTTGTTAATACATTTAATATCCTGTGCTGTTTATACACCTGCTAATTGTATTGCAGCAATTAAGCTCAATTAATTTTCACTACCAGTGATATATATTTTATGCCAAATGTGTTATTAAATGTGTCGAAGTTGAAAACATAAAAATCGACTGTAGCAGAACTCAATGCATCAAATGAAAATAAGAAACATTAAATCTTTTTCGGGTTATTGTTTCCTGTCAACGCTTACTTTTATCAACATAGTCCTACACAAATTTTTAACATTATGTTCTTTTTCGACCGTTGCGAGTTGCACGCTTTTTGCCTTGTGTGGCTGTCTTCACTAAAACAAAGATCCACAGCAACCCTTTCGCATTGACAGAGCGATTTGAAAATAATTACAATATTTTATATTGAAACTTTTGGCGAGCAATTTTTCTTACAATATTTTGCCACCAAGGGGAGAGGCACAACGGAGCATGCGCGTCGGTTCTCCTGCAAGAACGACGGTCGCTTCCCGCAATGCTTGGATAGAAAATGGCGTACCATTGCGATTCACACGATTACCAGCGACCTCCGCGCTTCCCCGTGCCCCGTTGTTCGGCAGCGCCATGAGTTGCAGAGTGAATTTTACTACAGTATGAAATGCGGGACATTTTGAAGATTTGGGAATTTCTTGCGGGACGCGGGACACGAGCCCTCAATGCGGGACAGTCCCGCGAGTCGCGGGACGGGTGGTCACC